>APFE030016349.1:130277-148931 GCA_000404065.3 Pinus taeda | reverse complement strand
GTGACTGTTTTAACTATCAAGGAAGACCAGGATTGGACAAAGTGTTGAATATTCATGGCTTTGTTGATGCAGACTGGGCTGGAGATCTGGATCAGAGAAGATCTACAAGTGGGTGTGTGTTTAACCTATTTGAAGGTGCAGTCAGTTGGATGAGTAAGAAACAATCTATAGTGGCACTATCAACTACAGACGCAGAATACATGACAAGCACTCATGCAAGCAAGGAAGCAGTTTGGTTGCAGAGATTGTGTTCAAGTATGGGGTTAGTACAGGAAGCTATAAGGATAGACTGTGATAGACAAAGTGCAATTTTCTTGGCAAAGAACCCTGCATATCATTCAAAGACAAAGCACATTCGATGTTCATTATCACTTTGTGAGGGATATGATAGAAGACAAAAAGGTTTTGCTGGTAAAGATGGACACTTTGAAGAATACTGCAGATGCATTGACAAAATTTGTGAGCTCTGAGAAGTTCTCTTGCTGTAGAGAAACAATGAGCGTTTCAGGGCTGGAAAAATGACTAACCTCTCTTGTGGCCCCCTGTAGAAAGAAAACAACAAGTGGGAGAATGTTGGGTTGTGTTATATTCTTTCCACGACTAGCCCACATAGTTAACCGAGGGGTTAGAGGGGGGGCAGAGCACCCCCTTCGTTGCACCAATTGTGTAGCGGGGGGGAGTCACAGGGGGTTTGAGGTGTACCCGTAACCCCATTTTATGGGGCACCCCAGAAAATTTTGGTTTTGAACCTTATGTTAGGTTGGGCGGACCCACCTATGGTTTTGTGCGTGATTTTCGCACATGTTTTTTGAACGCGATGGTTTTCAGTCCATGGTATTGGATGTTTCGGCATGTATAAATATGTATTGTAACATTGAAAGGAAAATAATGAAAAATCAAGCTGGTAGTCCTGGTTTTAGGATCCAAGGAAAAACTCTGTGTATATGTGTTTTATGCGTTATGCTCTCGCATTGTTTATTTTCTGTGTTTTAGAATTTGTATGCAGGTAATTTTTGTACGGGGTTAAAACCTACATACACAAAAGGGAGAAAATAGACCTTATCATAACACTCAAAGACAAAGATATGAGTGCCATGAGTGTGGGATGAGTTGACCGCTAATACCTTTGCATAGTCATAAACATTTTTTGACTCTAACCCTTACTATTTATAAATGGCCCAAGCTACTAAAACCTTCGGAAGATACCTCTAGATGATAGATAAAAGCATGTGCACTTTGTTGATATCAATCACTTAATTAAATGGAGTCTTCCCCTAGATCACTATGACTAGCCTCCTATAGTTGACGTGATGGGATCTTAGTGCTTTCTAATGAACCTCTCACCCTTTGTTTTTCATTGTTCTAATGTTCTAATTTTTATAAGAGATTGTGATGTTATGACTAGAAGTGTTTTGACTTATACAAACTTTTTTTTTTCTTTTGTCTTTCATTGTCCCTCGTGTTCTAATTTTTTATAAGAGTTTGTAATATTATGACTACTCGTATTTTGTCTTCAACAAACTTATACCAATTTTTTTTTACATCTAAATAGCGAGTGTACTAATTTAAGCCAAAACCAAAAACCAAAGAGGTTTTAATTTAAAATAAATAGTAAACCAATATAGCTAAAAAGATTAATAGTTCAAAGAAATTTAATTTAAAACAATTAATATAAAATGAAAAATAAGCTTAAGAACAAAGGCACCATTTATATAATGTAATAGGATGGGTCAACTTTCAAGAAAAGTGAAGACATATAGGCATCCACGAAAGCAGAGGCATTTGAAGCACACCAGAAATGAAACTGCCCAGGGGCCCGTCCTGTAAATGTGTGTTGCAGTTCCCACAAACAACGCAGATGTGACAAAGCCTGGTTCAAAAGCTCATTCCATTTCCAATTCCAGTTAATGGACTTTAGTGATATTAAATTAAATTAAATTGAGTGCCTCACATGGTTTCTAGGTTGGCCATTAATATAGAAAAGCGATTAAATGCGCTCCAATTCAGATCCCCATGTTCCTCAAAATGCCACGCTCTGTTTCTGGCCGGACGTATAATCTCGCTGGATTTATGAGCCGTTCAATGCATTTTGCATTTAGAATTTCAACTCTGGACTATTTTGAAAATATAACTTTCCAATCATATAAATGGTTTCCTTTCGCAAAATCTAACCCTAATCCATTTATCTTACGTAATCCTTACCCTAATGCTTTTAAGATTAATCAATGGCAGCCCAGATTTTGTAAGGTATGGTAGGGCTGCCTTTTTTTCATTCTCCATTACCTTAAAATGGCTACAAAGTACAAAAGCTTTTCTCAGAAAACAGAAAAGAACAAGATTCAGGAGCATGAAGTATGCTTTTATATATGTGATACAAACATCATTCATGGCAGATATAAATTACACAACAAGGCAATTCCATTCATGTTCATATTAGTGATCTTTTTCAAAGGGTACATTTTCAAATATGCTCCATTAATTCCAATACAACTTTTCGTCTTCTTCTCAGGGATGATTCACTGCAGGAGAAGGAACAGCAGCTTCTAACAAATCAGCAATGTCAGATGAATGAAAATACCCAATATCTCTTTCCAGCAAACTAAGCCTGTGAGCAAAATCCATGGCCAACTGGTTAGGTACCGAAGTTCGTTCAGGCTGATTTAGAACTGGTAATCCAGCACTGGAACTGAAATTGACACTGCCCTCATCACTAGTTCCCTTGTCCCGCAGGCAATTTCTGCAAGTGGGACAGGATGAGTGAGAAAGAAACCATGTGTCCACACACTTTACATGAAAGGTATGGCTGCACTTGGGCAACACCCGCACCTTTTCTCCATCAACAAATTCTGCCAAACAAATCGGGCAATCTGTTCCAGAAAGTTTGGAATTACATGAATATATGACAATAGGAATTGCATTGAGAGCCTTTCGCTTCAATCCAGTATTAGCCAGGCGTATAGAGAGCTCCTCCGGGGACTCGTACACGATCCTCCTGGTACAGCGAAGGGCGCACCTCACTATGGAATTGAGACCCAGTGCACATATCAGAGCACAGAGCAGAGCAGCCAGGATTATCACTATATTGCTATCGAAACTACTACTCGTCTCGACCCCGTTCCCCATGTAATAGGCTGGAGTCCCCTGCTGCCTCTCCCTGCTACCTGACAAATCCCCCCAAGGATTTACAGGAGCCTCCAACAATTTTCTTTCGGACGAGTACTGAACTTGAGAAACAGAGGAAAAAATATATCTCGGCGCCATAAATAAAGCAAAGTATCAAGAATTGTAGGGTAAGCTGCTGTGATTAAAAAGAAACAAAGGCTTAGCGATGTATGTAGGTCATGCGCAGGCATATTCCATTTCACCTTCTCTGTCAACTTCTGCATCTTCCATCATGACTGGAACGGTATTAACCTGAAGATTCACTGCAAATTTCAGATTGAAACTATCTGAAAGCTCATCTGTAGTTCAACTGTAGTTTTCACAAGGTGGGCATTAAGGGAATTTTAGGACCAAGCTGGGCATCGAGGAAATTTTAGGACCAAGTTGGTATTGTAATTCTCGAGCTGGATTTATCATGCAAAGAGGAATCAGAGAATCGAACGCCCTAGACAGAATTAGGATGGATGTCACAGACAGAGAAGAACAGAAAGCAATGCAATGGTGGAAAATTTGAGCCAATGGTGGAAAAATTGAGCCAGTGGGAGAGGGTTCTATGAAGTACGAGGGCCTAAATATAACGGCAGAGTTAATGGGTCGAAAGGATAAGAAAGAATGCGGGTCCCTACTGTAACCTAGCATCTCGTTCTCTTCGTGTCTAATACTGTCTCTCACACTGTTCCCTCGCGTTGACACGACAGTGGCCGCCCAACATTGCTCCTCTCATCTTTTGCCACCTCTGCAGCCATTTCTCGATGTGATAAACACATCATCTGTGAATTTGGATTCTCTCCAAAAATGAATAGAAACACATATACTTTTCCAATTCCCAGCATCTTCCATTCAGCGTTCAAATTCACAAGTGAGGAAATTGTGAATGATTGAGAAGATGGGAGTGTTGTAATGAAATTCTGCTCTTACCGATGTGGATTGCACGTGTTGAGTTACTGAACGGCTGGGACTTTGCCAACTTTCCTCCACCTCCAACCTCACACAGTGGGGATTCTCATGCAGATAAAGATGAGCACTCCACTACCAATATTCCCACACCCTCCAAAATCCATTTTGTCACCAATATTCTCACCTTTTCTTCTTCTCACTCTCAAAATTCTATGTTCACTCATCAAAACTTATTTTGCCTTTTTTTTTTTAATATGTTAAAGGTACTTATGATGGGAGGAAGTTCATTGCAGTTACTACTCATTGAAAAAAGAACTTCATTTCATTGGCAGCAACTTCAACTATTTGTGCATATGGATTGGGTGCTCTGTAAAGTATTTATGTAGGCATTCATTTCATTGGCAAAATGTGTGAACATTGTTTTTAGAAAGAGGCTTTTGGTAGAGTTATTAATTAAAATACTAAATAAAAATGTTTGTGGGTTTGAATTTTTAATAATATTGAATTAAATTAAAGTATCTGTGATATAAGTATTTAATAAAAACTTCAAATTTAAATATAACTATTCATATTTATATTAGGGATAAAATATAATTTATAAAAAATAAATGTGAAGTTAACAAAAATTAGATAAAAACATTTGGCTTCTATAGGAAACCAATTTACTTAGCTTTAACATTTGGCTTTTATAGGAAACCAATTTACTTAGATTTATGTAAATTAAAAAAGTATATATTTAAGATTAAATTTTGATATTAATTATTTGTAAATATTTTTTAGTAAAAATACTTATATTATTTATAGAAGTTTATTTTATAAAATAGTATATGGTGTTATAATTCACAAATACTAATGTTAAAAGAATAAAAATTGAAATCAATTATAAGTAAATAAAGATAAAATATTAGTTAGGAGCACAGCCATATTTATTAATGTGGTTGATATGGCAGATAAGCCTATATGAAGCACATATACAGCCACATTTACTAATCTGGTTGATATACAACGTTTATCAACAACATTAATAATTATTAGGTATATAATGTAAAAATGACTATTAAAATTTGACTTTTTATCATTCTTAAAAAATATATAAATAATAACAACCATATATAAATATATGATTATTATTAATAATACTTATTTATCTCTCACCATTATCTTAATTAATATACATTTATTAATATATAATATCTTATAGTATATTAATAATATTAAATATATATGGTATATTAAATTGAAATATAATATAATTATACACTATAATTATTATAATATTAATTTTTGGGTTTATAATATTAATATTAATATTGATATATTAATATTAAGATATTAATATATAAATGCAAAAGATTAATATATAAAGTCACGAAATTAATAAACCAAATGGATTATTAATATTATAAACCTAAGAGACTAATATTAAAAATCTAATAGATTAATATTATAAGCTCAAGGTATTACTAATGATATTATATATTTGTAAAAAGAGCTTCGGCGTAAATCACATAAAAAGATCATTGTCGACGCATTTACAAATATGATGGATCACAAAAGCCTCAATTCTACAGATATTATATATTTTTACTTTTGCTAGGATATGTGTAAAGATTGATCTAAGCAAAGGTCTCTCTAACCCTATTTTGTTAAAACATGAGAATTTCTAATGGACACAGAGGTTAAACTATGAGAATATGACATTTCCAGTAGAATTCATGACCACAAGCAAGGAAGACATCAAAAAAGAAGAGGAGGCAAGGCCGTAAGCTAAGGGGATGACGATTCCACAACATTTCTTAAAATGAGAAAGAAGAGGATCAAGAAATATTCATGTCCATAAGCAAGAAAGACTTAAAAGAAGAGGAGGCAAGGCCCTAAGCTTAGGGGATGAAAATTCCCCAACATTTCTTAAAACTAGAAAGAAGAGGACGAAGAAATTCATTCTAACTTCGTACCACAACCTCCTTCCGACAGCAAAACAAATGTTGAAGAAAGGGATAAGTCCATATCAATGGTCACAACTCAGAAGGTTACAGAGTCAACACAAGAACAACAGAAAGTGGTGATGTTAAAGGAAAAGGACTCGTGTGGCATTAAGAGATCTCATGTATCTAAGAGTTTGAACTCAAATAAAGAGATCCTCCCATAGAAAAACAACAATCAATTAACAATAGTAACATGTGCTCCAAATCATGGAGTAAGGAAGAAGGTGGAGAAAAATGATAAAATTCCACAAAGGAATCTATATCTCAATTAATCAGATATGCAATTACATATATACAAGAGTATTGTCTCAAGATAGGAAAACTATCTTGGACATACAATCTGTTGTTTGAGAGAATATCTCAACCACACACCAAACTAGGGAAACCACTCCTATAGAATAGGAACGAACTCTTTACATAGAAAGTCACAACTGAGACAAGTAGGAATTAATATTCCAACACACCCCCTTAATGAGTAATTGTCTCGATATCAATCTACAAAGTCTAGTTGTGGTCAAACATAAAAGAATATGTTGAGGTCGATATAAAGGAGCAACCATCCACCAGAATGCATGGGTACTAACTGCTCCAACCGCCAGTCTTGTAGGATGTCCTTCACATACATGGTTCTTCCAACCATTATAACTGCACACATGTACCTGTACCTGTAAATCCCCCTCCCATATCATAATGGATTCTATCAGATTACTCGTAACCATGCTCTAGGTTTTAATGGATCACCCTCAACCATGCCTCCAAGGGCTCTCAACCATTAAGGCTAAACATAGCCATGAAGGCTCAACTCATCCATGAAGGCTCAACACATCCGCTCTGGGCCACAAATATGCCACTAGGGCACTCCAGCCACTCTGGGCTACAAACCTGCCACTAGGGCACTCCAGCCACTAAGGCTCACCAAAGACCCAACTTAACCAGGTCAAGGGTTTTCTCGGCTAACCCTAAACCATGCCAATAGGAATCTTTGTCCCACTTCACTCTTACATGTGGTTTCTGGCTTACCACAAACCAACACTGCAAATACAAAGTGGTTTTTAGATTACCACGAACTGTGGGGTACACATGCCTTATCAGGCTTATATTTCACACTCCAACTCTTGGAGTTACTAGGTACATACTTTACAAAGACCACTACAAAACATCCTAGACTTGCTTACTAATAAAATGTGTGACTGATAATACAACATAATAATGAGTCTATTCTACAAACGAAAACAAACTTTCAAGCCCATTTGAATCATTTGCCACTCATCTTGGATACACCATACCATTTATATGCTCGAACACACCACTACTTTCCCACATGAATATCATCGGATTTGTACTTTTGAGTCTTTGACACCCTCATTTTTAACTTTGGCATATTGGTCTTGGATCTCCATGTTTTACCTGTCACCTGTTAGAGTCACAAATTCTAACAAAATGCATTCACATTGAGGTCACGAATCTCAATATGTATGCCAACTTCCAAGACATATTCATCTTGACCCATATCTTGTGCAGAGCTTATATTTCTATATTTCTAAAACGTAAAGGCTAATAAAAAATTATTAATCCAGATGAAAGACTCCTTTACCATTAACAATTTCTAATTGCAAGACATCGCTAATTTGCAGACCAAATCGATACGCCTGTCCACTTATTCTAGCGTTAGACAGAGTCCCGCCAATGGAAAGATTAAGATAGTCTGTCCATGAGCAAGGAGTAAGTCCTACACCCACTGTAGCACTCAGCACATCAAACCAAATCTCACTCGTCAGTGCATCGACATAGGAAGCATGTGTGATTTTCTCACAAACAATATTTATTCCTTTGAGTGAAGTCGTGTTCACCACAATTCCATTCGATGTCGTAGCCTGCCCACTGACAAAGTGGCCATGGCCTCTGGCAACTACTGTTAAATTAGGAGACGTAGTTTCTATACTTGTCAGTTTACTGATATCCTCCACTGAGGATGGAGAGAAAACAACAACGGGTTTGTTGTGATATATACCTCCAAAATCACTAGAAGCCTCTTCTATCGAAGGTCCCTTGAATGTTGTAGGACCCTTAAATTCTGTTGTTGCAAGCCCTCGACATACTTTCTTGTTGAGATGGCCAGAGATAATACAATTTATAAATGTGTCATCCCCTCCTAATCTTCTCAGTAACGAAATCAACAGACGACTGCTGTTGTTGTTTCGTTGACCGCCTCCCTCCAGTTCGACGGTGCCCTGAACGTGGACATAACGGAATTCCAGACAAATCTGGTGCCCTACCCGTGCATACACTTCATGCTTTCTTCCTACGTCTCGGTGATCTCCGCCCTCAGATCTAGCTTACCGTACGCACACCCCCAGATCTGGCAATACGCCCTAAGATCTGGTCATGAGGGTTTCTCCACCCAGCATTACGCAACACACATTTCGGATTGCCATCGAGAAATGGCCTGGCGTGTGACGTAGGACTAGCGAGGGATCGATTCTCATGGGCGGGTTGAATCAAGTCGCCCAAAAAAACACTGCATGAAGACAGTGTGAGAGTACTAATTCCATGGCCTCCCAAGGTATACCTCGAACGAACTTTTCACTAGAACCAGGTTCAGGGCCGCGGTCACGTTATAATTCTGAATGGAAATTCATTCAACAAACTGAAGTAGAACGCACGCTACAAAAATACTCTCTATTATTTCCCTAAGGCCAGAACCGGCCAAGCCTAGGAGGGGTGAGGCCCTCACGGGCTCTGATACCATGATAACATTCCACAAAGGAATCTATATCTCAATTAATCAAATATGCAATTACATATATACAGGAGTATTGTCTCAAGATAGGAAAACTATCATGGACATACAATCTATTGGTTGAGAGAATATCTCAACCACACACCAAACTAGGAAAACCACTCCTATAGAATAGGAACATACTCTTTACATAGAAAGTCACAACTGAAATAAGTAGGAATTAATATTCCAACAAGAAAGAAAGTACAAAAGGGAAACTTAAGTGATTTCTATCACACTTAATCATGTAAAAAAAATGTTTTTTTGATGGATCAACTGCAAGGTTGATATGATAAATGTTTTTGAGCATGTGCCTAATATACTTTTTTCCTCATTGAATGAAATTATTATTTTTTATTTAAAAAATAATATTATTATTATAATAATATATCATACTATTATAGCCATAAGGGTTAGCTCAACTGGCCGAGTCCCTTGGTTAAGTGCCTTGCCAATCAGGAGGTCATGGGGTCAATTCTCCTTGATGCCCTTGGGGTTAGGCCTTGGGTTTTAAAAGATTCCCTTTGGGGTTGATTTGCCCAGATTTTCCCATAACCACAACTTAAAAAAATATATATCATGCTATTATAATAATATTATAGTACATTAATAATATTAAAAATTATGTTGTATATTAAACTCATATATAATATAGTTTATATTATAATTATTATAATATTAATCTTTTGGGTTTATAATATAAATATAAATATAAATATTTATATTGGGCCTGGAGTATGCCCTAAAAGTTGCTTCTGCTTGGCTTAAGAGCTCCCACAACTTAAAAAAAATATATCATACTATTATAATAATATTATAGTACATTAATAATATTAAAAATATGTTTATATATTAAACCTCATATATAAATATAGTTTATATTATAATTATTTATAATATTAATCTTTTGGGTTTATAATATAAATATAAATATTTATATTTATATTGGGCCTGGAGTATGCCCTAAAACTGCTTTCTGTTTGGCTACAAAGCTCCCACAACTTAAAAAAAATTATATCATACTATTATAATAATATTATAGTACATTAACAATATTAAAAATATGTTGTATATTAAACTCATATATAATATAGTTTATATTTATAATTATTATAATATAATCTTTTGGTTTATAATATAAATATAAATATTTATATTTATATTGGGCCTGGAGTATGCCCTAAAACTGCTTCTGAAACTGCTTTTGGTTGGCTAAGAGCTCATCTTCCTTGGACGTAAGGAAACAGGTTAACGGCCCATGAGCTCAGCTCATCTTCCTCGGACGTAGGGAGCTCATCTTCCTCGGACGTAAGGAAACAAGTTAACGGCCCATGACCTAGAGGCATCCGGCAGGAGTGAGACCCTGCTCCCTTGGGGACCACCTGAGGGGTTATTCCACGTGGCGTGGTTTTCCTTGATAACAGTGATGAGTCAACCAACAATCGCGGATAGCAGCTAGAGATGACTCTCCTCACTGTTGGTTTGACAAACTGAGTTTGATAGATTTTTCCACCATTTAAAAAAAAAAAAGATATTGGTTGAACGTCTTAATAAATCTAAGAAATTATTAATATTATGAATCCAAAAAGTAAGAAATTAATAAACCCAAGCGATAAATATTATAAATCTTAAAAATTAATAAACCCAAGATATTGATATCATAAAATTTGAAATAGAATACAAATAAATAAAGATAAAACATTATTTATTATTTTAAAAGTATATAGTTAGAGTAGAGCCAGTTTGAAACAAGATTTAGTGACCCCGGTGAAAAAAGCTAATTTGAAGTTGAGCAGGAACCTGAGTAGAACTTGGGTTAGAAAGCATGAGTCAACCAACATTCGTGGATAGCAGCCAGAGATAGCTCTCCTCACTGTTGGTTTGACAAACTAAGTTTGATAGGTTTTTCCACCGTTTAATATATCTATATATATATATATATATATATATATTTATATATATTATATAGGTGAGTGTCTTAATAAATCTAAGAAATTATTAATATTATGAATCCAAAAAAAAGAAATTAATTAACCCCAAGGTAAATATTATAAATCTTAAAAATTAATAAATCCAAGATATTGATATCATAAAATTTGAAATAAAAAATAAATAAATAAAGATAAAACATTATTTATTATTTTAAAAGTATATAGTTAGAGTAGAGCCAGGTTGAAACAAGACTTAGTGTCCTCGGTGAAAAGAGCTTGGAATTAGAGAATTTGACTTATAAAGAACTCTAAAGAGTAAAAAACTAAAAAATATGAAGTTTCAAGCCTAACATAAAATCCTAAAATTTAACCACCAACAAGAGACAAAATTACTCCCTCACACATAATAAAAGATTCATTATTCATCCATCATATAAGTAAAATACAATATACAATAAATTCATACCTATAATAAAAAACTTTTTACATAAATCAAAGTAACAAATAATTTATATTTTAACTGCATTAAACGATAAATTATAAAACAATAAAACGATCATATCATATATTTAAATAAATAAATAACAAAAACAAATAAAACAAAACACACCAGTCATCATGTAACTTATAGTACTAACTTTTTCATCAATATTACAATGTTAAACATATTAGGTAAACAAATAAGGGATGGAGTCACTCACTCATTCATATAATAAGGGATTTATAAGGCATCTATCATATTCAATGACTTTTTATATAAGTTTCATTAACAAATAACTTATATTTTACATGCATTAAACACTAAATTATAAAATCCAATAAAAAAATCTTATCTTTAAATAAATAAGAAAAATAAAGTACATAATTATCTTATCCTTAAATAAATAAAAAAATAATATACATAATTTCATGATAAATTACTTTTCACTGACTTTTTCACATTATACATTTTTCTAAATATACATAAATTAGAAAATAAATACCTCATATTAATAATGTCATTTTATTCAATATTTTCCATATTCGATTTATCATATGATTTATTTTATAATATGTCAACTTTGTTTTCAAAAGGCTTCATTTCATTCATGTGTTTTATTATCAATTAATTTGAAATTTTGGTGGAGAAGAAATGCTCCTTTTATACGTTGTATGCAATTGTTTTTGGTATTGATGTGTATGTTATATATATAAATAATATTTCATTCCATTCCATACGGTAGAGTGTATAATGGTAATGTTATTATCTAGTAAGGTTAATATTATAATTTTATTGGCATTATAATGCTTATACTTAGCTGTTATAATATTTTGTTAGATTATATTGCGTATATATTAAAAAATGTATTGTATTTGATGTTATAAAAATTAAAATCAATTATATTTTTAATTGATAATAAGATTGTTTATAATTGTGAGATATTTGTGTTGATAAAATGTAAAGAGCATTTAGGCATAATTTTAAGATCTTTTTGGTTATTTTGAAACAACTTAATGAAATTTTGAGAGTTTAGGTGATAATAGTCTATGGTGATGAAGGATGACATGCATTCATTTTAGGTTAGCTTATTTTGATAAGTAGTTTGAAATATTACATGAGCAAGATGATGAGACAACTCACAATTATGGAAAACGTAAGGTTGTAGCACTTTAAGCCCATGCTCATATATGTCAAAGGACAATAACTCGATTGGAAGTTAGCGAGTTTAATTCCCCCTCTACCTAGGTTCTATTCTTTGGAGACATGTTAGACTATCTGGGGAAAAACTGTACAAGTTGAACATTTGTGTTGAGGAAAATTCCTATAAGCCTGAAAGAGGGGGAATCTTTAAATATCTTGAAATTGAAGTGAATAGTGGCATTTGGTGTGATTTGATACTGGGTCTTTCCCAGATTAGTCTTTGAAGTTGTTGCTTCACCGATTACTATTAAAAAAATTATAAAAAATAATAAAAACCATAGTCATATCTAGAAATTGCAACTTTGTGGTTGTGGGATGAGGCAATGGTCTTTGTGTTATTGTGGTTAGAATAGGTTGGTATCAAAGGAATGGGGGCAAATTTAATTTGATTTGAGTTGTAATTTGGCATGAACGACGAAGGAATCCCATTACCTTGTTTACTTTTTCTACATTAGCTTCATACACCTCCCCAACTAACCCTATTGAAAGGGGACTTTGGTTTCCTCAATTAATGCCTCCTTGGGCTTCTTGTGATCATCGTTTGTATTGACATTTGTCTTTGTTAGTGCCAATGCTAGTATTTTGATATCTCATAACTACTAGGTGTGGAGACCTTGGCTTTACCCTTTTAGCCCTAATACACTTCTAGCTCCAGCACTCCCTCTTAGTTTTTGTGGGAATCCCCATCCCTTATTTGAAAGCCCACTTGTTTCTTATTTAGGAAACCCCAAGCCTTATTTGATAGCTCCTCCATCCTTTAGGTAGCCCATAATGTATCATGTCTAATTCAATCCTAAAACCATGAAACATGGTAAAAATTAATCAACAACTAAAAACAATAAAAGAGAGCTTGATAGAGGTACCACAATGAATGAAAATAATTTTATATTCACTTAACTAGCGTAATGCATTATGAGGGCCCAAATAGATGTTGTGAGGGCAGATGAGGACTTCCATGGCATGGAAACAACTATTGATGTAAAAAGGAAAAACATGTTCAAAGATCAATTGAAAGCAAAGTTCAAAGGTTGGATCCCTAACTCGAGGTACTCTTGGACTCGTGACACAAATATATTTAAATTAATTGAGTTGTACTAGCTAAAGAAATCCTTCACTACCCATTTGGTAGAGGAGAAATGTAGCCAATATTAAGTCTATTTTGCACAATTGAGTGTGATGAATAAAAAAATGTATTCCCTTTACAAAGAATTTTTCAACATTGAGATTATAACATGCATAATTTTGTAGTAAATTAGAACAACATAGAGGTGGAAAGTGACCAAGTCCTAAACTCTAAAGGGACCCCATAGAATCCCATTTTGTTAGATGAGGAAAATGAATTCCAAATGGACCAATAGACATGGAAAGCTTAAGGATAAAGGGCATGGTGTTAAACCCCATTATTTTTCTTGTCTTGAAAGAAAAGGAGTTAGATGAGTCCTTTCAACATCATGTTATGTAGTTTTTCCTTTTGTTTTAAAAATCTTGGAAAAGTAAACATATAATGTATGATTTACTATCAAGCATATAACAATTTTTTGATTTGTAGTAGTCCTAATTTCTTTGATAACAAGTTATTAACAAAGTCAATGGTAATATTTTGTGTTACATTAATATGAGTACCATTTAACTTTTTTAAATTATAACTGAAATATTATGTTAAGAAATCTACATTTGGGAGTGCAACATTACATCAAAGATATGGAAAGCAAAAATTCAGGATATCAATGTCCAGTTGTTCAAAAAGCCTAGTATCACATAGCTTGATTTTAACAAAAAAACATCTGTACTATAGATCCTAGTAGTGTAAAGTCTCCTACATAACCCTGATATCAAATAAAATTTAACTTCGATATAGTGACAAATGCTCTTGTTTACAAGAAGGGTGCCAATTTCTAATGATATTGCCTTGTTTGCTAATTGGTTTTCTATAGAGTTGTTATGCCACAAAACATGACCATTCTGAACTCTTTAAAAAATGTCAAATGGGATTGAATCCTTTTAAATATGTTATGAGCTTGCAATATGTTGAAGAGGAACCGAGAAGAAGGAGTCAAATTATAATCTTGGAGCCCCTTATTATGATTAGATTATGGAGATTGAGCGAGATGGCTTTGAGCAACCCTTAAAATAGTGTCATAAACATTTGCTTAGTTGTTAGAAGCCTAGTTGAAACTCCATAAAAAGAATAATTCAACTTGTTCATCAAGATGCACAAGCACCTACCACCTACCACCTCAATACTAATTTTTTTTTTTTTTCAAACTATGGGAAAACCTATCATAACTCAATTGTCAAACTAGTAGAGGGAATAATCATTATTGATTGCTATCCACGAATGCAAGTTGACTCATCAATGTTATTCAAGGAAAACCGTGCCACCTAGAATTACTGACTAATGGTCCATAAAGGGGTAGACTTTCACTCCTCCCAAATGCCTTTGAGCCTTGGGCCCTTAACCTAATTCCTTACATCTAAAAAAAGACAAACTCTTAACTTATACCATTTAACTTATGCCATGAAAAATAATAAATTTATAAATCACAAAGTGATATAAATTAATTCTAAAAAAGCATTATGAAAATCAACTTTAGTAATCCATGTCAATTGGTTGCCTATGGCTTCATGTATGAGTCATGTTTTTGGTCGGTGGTCCTGTTAGATGCGTTTTTTTTGGAAGTGCTATGTTATTATATTATAAACATGTGACTATATATTGACTTTGAATTCCATGACAACCCTAAAGACTTAACTTCTCATTCCTCACCTCACGTTTCTAACCACCATTGCAATTTAGTCAATGGGCCTCTCACCCCCGACACAGGTTGATATCAGTCAATTCTCATCCAATTTTTTGCAAAAGATTCATGGAAATAATTATGGTTGAGTCACACAAATATAAAACTTTAATCTTCTTTATGAGTTGACTGCATTTTATAATATTGTATTTTATTGTAATAATATAAAATAACAATTCATTCATGAATATAAATTGTTATATAGTATTATTAATTTCTTATTTATTTTAATTGTAATAATATAAATTAACACATCATTTATAAATATAAATTGTTTTAAGAAAGAAATTCAGGTTAACGTCTATATGGGGTAGCTCAAGCAGCAATAGCCATGGAAATAAAGTCTCACCGAACCGGAAGTCTTGGGTTCAAATCTTGGGCTACCATTCCCTCGTTGAGAAGTACTTAATGGACATGTAAATCGGAGAGTCCCGCCCCAACCTAAAAAAAAAGAAATTCAAATTATTTATTTTAAATTTTGATAAAAATATAACACATATTTTAAAAATCAAAGTGAAAGTGAACTTCACAATCATTTATATATAGAAAAAGGAATTATAATTATTTGTGAAAGTGGATGGTTGTGTAAGCGCTGACGTTTTAGTGGTTGCTGTGCACCCTTACGACTTTTTAAATTCTCTCTTCTTCATTTAAATATTATGTGATAATTATTATTGATTTTATTATATAATTTGAGGGCAGGAATAAAATATCCAGAAATAATGACATGTTAAAATATTTTTAATGATTAATAAAACGGTTTGAAATATCTTTATTTCTCTTAACTCTCTTAAATTACGTCCTTCATTTAATTATTATTGATTTTATTATATAATTTTAAGGCAGCATAAAATATCCAGAAATAATGACATGTTAAAATATTTTTAACGATTAATAAAACGGTTTGAAATATCTTTATTTTAAGTATGGATAATTAGAGTGATTGTGTTAGTTTAATTGGTTGTTAATAGAAAGTTATGAGGTCAATTTTGTTTGACACTTTTAGCGTTAGTTCTTTGTTAATAAGTGGATAGGAAGTGATTCCTTTTGCTGGATCTGTTTATATATTTCTTCGGAAAAAAATAATAATAAAAAAATAGATTGGTTGTGAAGGCACTCCATGGTGCAAAGACTATTGATTCTAGATTGCTTGTGTTTGTTTATGGAGTGTAGAGTAGATGGTCACAAGGTGTTCTCTGAAGGCAATCCATGGTGCAAAGGTCATTGATTCTAGATTGCTTGTGTTTGTTTATGGAGTGTAGAGTAGATGAAGGTGTTCTGTGAAGGCACTCCGTGGTGAAAAGGTTATTGATTCGAAACTCCATGAGAAAAAATCTAGTCATGCTAAAGAGTGGCGTGGCTAGGTGTAATCCCCTAGATGCCCATGCCCTTGAGTCATGACTACTCAAGTTACAAGTTAGAGGCGTTAGTGATTTCAAAACTCACATTACCTAACAAACTAAAAAACAAAAATACTTACATTTTCTAAAAAACAAAAATACTTACATTTTCTAAATTATATTTAGATATGGTTTATTATAACTAAAAAATTATTAATTTTTTTAATGGAGTGTTATTTATATGATTATAACCCAAAAAGGTTTTTAATTTTGATTCAAATTCCAGTTCGGCACATTTTTGTTGATTGTAAATTATATTTAAAATTGCATGGTACTTTACAATATACTTATGCACGTTGGTATGAATATAAGATAATTAAAAAAACTTTAAAAAATACAAATTGGTTTCTCGTTAAATAATATAAAATTAAATTAAATAAGGAATAATTTCTTTAAATTTATTTTAAATTGGAATTTATAGATATTTTTAAAAAGATGTTGATATTTTATTTTAGTATTTCAGTAGGTGTTATAGTAGGTTTTTGGATGGGCCTTAGTAAATGGGGTTTGTGACATTGGAGGATTTATTGTATTGAAGTTTGAATTTTTATCATTTTAGTTCGAACAATGGAGAGGGATCTAATAAGAGTTGAGTTATTAGCTTTTTGGGGGTTTATTTTGTGCTAGGTGGCTTTGAATTGTTTCCTTGTACATTTTCATAGATCCCAAAGTGATTGTATATTGGGTTTTGGAAAGAATAAATTTTGGCCCAATATTGCTCATCAACTCATCGTAGAAGATCATTAAAAAAATGTTTCTAGAATCCGTCCTTTACACGTGTTTATATGGAACATAATCATATAGCAGATGCTTTGTCAAAAGAAGGATGCAATAGGTTGTCGGAGATGATATTTTTCTCTTTTTGACAATGGAATTCGTCATGGTTCTAGGAGCATAAAGATTGATTAGCCAAGTTATGTTATTTCTTGAAGATTAAGCCACAAATATGTATTTTTCTCCACAACTCATCCTTTTGGAAGAGCATTATTTGTCTAGAAAGCGCCTCTCGGCACTTGATATATCCGGAGGTAAGATGGAACTAGGTTGGTATTAAATTTATTATTATTGTGTCGAGAGGCGCTCTTCATCCTATTATGGAAGAGATGTAATGTCTTGTTATGTTATGTAAACATGTTTTCTTGGTCAACTTACATCAAAAGAAAATTAAAGTAAATTATTTAAAGTAAAATTAAAATTAAAAAATTACAACAAACTAATGCTTATAAATAATGTTATTACGATGTCCCGGGGGGGGGGGGGGGGGGATCTCAATTGGTTGATCAAAAGTAGTGTGAGATCTGTGAAAACTAAGAGATCCAATGTTCAAATCCCTTTGGTTGTGACCCGATTTACGAAGAGGAGGACAGGTTGTAGACGCCCAGAGGTATACTAGTAATTATGTGTCAGGCAGGTTGCTGAGTTTCTTTGAGATACAAAAAAAATGTTATTATGGTAGTTCAGATAAAATTGAGGTCATAAACTCAATTTACTATTGGCAGTTTTTGGGCTCTAGGTTTTGACAACCCATGTTTTTTGCAAATGATATTTTTTATTTTACTAAGAAAAAATCATTATATTTCATTATCAAAATTTACATTGTGTTGGCCTATAGGTCTTGCAAGAGTTCGAACATAAATATTCCTTACTGAGTCTAGCTTTCAAAAAGAAGAGACACAAAAAAACAAAAATAAAAAAAAAACCATTTTATATGTTGGGTTATGTTATATTCTTTCCATGACTACCCCACGCGCCGTGGGGGGGGGGGATAGTCCCCCCTGTATATTGCGTCAAGCGCTGCCGGGGGGTTTATGGATGCTTCAACATGTATATATATGTATTGTAACATTGAAAGGAATATAAAGAAAAATCAATCTTGTAGTCCCAATTTTGGGATCCAGGGGAAAATATTTGTGTATATATGTTTTAAGTTTTATGCTCTCGCCATTGTTTATTTTTTGTTTTTAGAATTCGTATGCAGGTAATTTCTGTACAGGGTTAAAACCTACATTTGGTATCAAGGT
>APFE030016349.1:40907-129305 GCA_000404065.3 Pinus taeda | reverse complement strand
AAGATTAAAAAAAAAAAAAAAAAATTCCTCGAGTGGGAGATCTAAATCTCCAGGAAAACCTATAAAGGTGTGTTGGAAATGCGGAAAGGAAGGGCACTACAAAAGGGACTGTAAAGCTCCTAAGAAAGGAAAGGAACCTGATGGTGCTCCTTCTGCAAAGGTGAAAACCACCTCAGATGAAGGTGGGGATGTGTACTTGGCTTCATCTTCAAGTACACATGTAGATCATGAGGCATAGTTGATTGACTCAGGTGCATCCTTTCACTTCACTCCCCACAGGGAGTGGTTTTGTGAGTATGAGAAATATGATGGTCGTGATGTCTTCTTAGGGAATGATAGGAAGGCTAGAATCATCGATCGCAGAAAAGTCAAGTTGAAGTTGCAAGGTGGAAGGATTAGAACACTTCTGGGTGTTCTACATATTCCTTCATTGGCCAGAAATCTGATTTCTGTAAGCAAGTTGGATGATGCAGGTGTAAATACAATGTTCAAGAGAGATATCTGCAAGATGGTTCGGGGAGTATTGGTATTGATGTAGGGAGTTTAGATTATAAATTTGTACAAGCTTCAAGGTAACACTGTTATTGATGGGTGGAACAGTTCTGTGGTTCGTGAAAGTGGAGCAGAAAATCTAGTGGTCTCTGGAGGAAAGACCATGCTATGGCATCAAAATCTTGGACACATTGGAGAGAAGGGCCTTCAAATACTTCATGGTAATGGTATGATATAAGGTATGTCTAATAGTTCTTTGGATTTTGATTTTTGTGAAAATTGTGTATATGGGAAGCAGAATCAAGTGAGTTTCCCCTCTGGTGGTAAGAGGGCGAAACATATATTAGAGTTTGTGCACAATGATGTGTTTGGACTTGTGTTAGTTCCATCACTGGGAAAGTTTGTGTACTATGTATCATTTAAACATGACTTCTCAAGGAATACATGGATATATTTCCTCAGGAAGAAATCTGAAGTCTTTGATAAGTTTAAAGAATTTAAGGCTCTAGTGGAAAACTAGACATAGAAGAAGATAAAGGTATTGAGGATAAATAATGGTGGAGAGTTTTGCAAGAAGGAATTTGAAGAGTTTTGTAAGAAGTGTGGTGTAGCATAGCAGAAGACTCCTCCATACACACCTGAGCAAAATGGAGTTGCAGAAAGAATGAACAAGACCTTGATGGAAAGGGCAAGAAGCATGCTCAGTGGTGTCGGGTTAGGACAAGAATTATGGGTAGAGGTGATGGAGACTGCATGTTACCCGATCAACACATCACCTTCATCAGCGTTGGAGGATAAGACTCCATAAGAGGTATGGACTAGTAAGAAACCTTCTCTTTCACATCTGAGGGTATTTGGATGTGATGCATATGTACATGTTCCAAAGGAGAAAAGAACAAAGTTGGATAGTAAATCTCAAAAGTGCATATTTATTGGGTATAAGGATGGTTTAAAAGGTTATAAGCTTTGGAACCTAGAAACAAGGAAGGTTGTGTACAACCAAGGTGTGGTGTTTAAAGAGGTGAAAGATGTTATTAAACATGAAGTCTTACCAAAGGAACTTGAGAAGATAGAGTTTGAGCTAAAGGAGGAAGAATCAAACTCTACAACAGAAGAGGAATCATAAGATGAAGAGCCATAAACTCCATCTGTGAGAAGATCAATTCAAGAAAGAAGGAAGCTAGAAACGTATAGTCCATCTGATTTCTATTCAAATTTTGCTTTATCTATTACTGATGATGATCCCAAAATTGTGAGGGAAGCAATAGATTTAGAGGATGGCAAACTCTAGAAAGAGGCCATGGTTGATGAAATGGCATCTTTGCACAAAAATGAGGCTAAAGATCTGGTGGAGTTGTCAGCTAGAAGGAAAACCATTGGCAACAAATGGGTGTTTAAAAAGAAGACGAAAGCAAAAGGAAAGGTGGAGAAATACAAAGCTCGGTTGGTAGAAAAAGGTTATTCCCAAGTGCTGGGAATTGATTTTGGTGATATTTTTTCTCCTGTTGTCAAGGTAGCTTATATTAGATTACTTTTATATGTTGTTGCTGCTTTTGATTTTGAGGTAGAAAAATGGATGTGAAGACAACATTTCTTCACGGGGATCTAGAAGAAGAGATCTAGATGAAGCAACCTGAAGGATTTGTAGTGAAGGGTAAGAAAGAACCGGTATGTAAGTTAAAAAAGTCTTTGTATGTGTTAAAACAATCACCAAGGATGTGGTATCAGAAATTTGATACATTTATACGGGGACATGGTTTCACCAGAAGAAAAGCAGATTATTGTGTGTATTTTAAATTAATTGGTGACCATGTTATTTATCTGGTCTTGTATGTGTATGATATGTTGCTAGTTAGAAATGACAAAGAAATTATCCAGGATTTGAAGACCCAATTGTCCTCCAAATTCAACATGAAAGGACTTGGTGCTGCAAACTATATTTTGGGCATGGAAATTAAACGAGATCAGTCAAAGAGGAAGCTCTGGTTAAACCAAAGGAAGTATGTCGAGACAATACTGCAGAGGTTTAATATGCAGAATAGTAAACTGGTGAAGGTTCATATTCCTGTAGGTGTAAATTTATCTATTGAACAGTGTCCCAAGACACAAGAAGAGGAAGAGGACATGTCCCGTGTTCCATATGCAAGTGCAGTTGGTAGCCTGATGTATGCAATGGTCTATACTAGATGAGACATTGCACATGCAATGGGATTATTTAGTAGGTTTATGTCAAAGCTAGGGAAGGAGCATTGGACAACAGTGAAGCGGTTTTTCAGGTATTTGCGTGGCACTAGTGATTATGGTTTTTGCTACCAAGGAAGACCAGGATTGGACATATTTTTGGACATTCATGGCTTTGTTGATGTAGACTTGGCTGGAGATCTAGATTAGAGAAGATCTACAAGTGGGTATGTGTTTAAACTATTTGGAGGTGCAGTCAGTTGGATGAGTAAGAGACAATCTGTAGTGGTACTTTCAACTATAGAGGCAGAATGCATGGAAACCACTCATGCAAGCAAGGAAGCAGTTTGGTTGCATAGATTTTGTTCAAGTATAGTGTTAGTACAACGAGCTATAAGGATAGACTGTGATAGCCAAAGTGCAATTTTCTTGGCAAAGAACCCTGCTTATCATTCAAAGACAAAGCACAATGATGTTCATTATCACTTTGCGAGGGATATGGTTGAGGACAAAAAGGCGTTTTTGGTAAAGGTGGACACTTTGAAGAATACTATAGATGCATTGACAAAGTCTGTGACCACTGAGAAGTTCTCTTGGTGTAGAGAAACAATGGGCATTGTTGGGCTAGTTCAATGACTAAACTCTCCTGTGGAAGAAAAACAACAAGTGGGAGAATGTTGGTTGTGTTATATTCTTTTCATGACTAGCCCACGCTCGAGGAGGCGATGGAGCCCCTTGTATGTTGCACCAATGCTGTTGAGGGGTAGGTAGGGGGGCAGTAACCCCCCTGCACAAGGTCTGGGGCAGTGGCCTAGGAATTTTTTTTTAGACCTTATATTAGGTGGGCATACCTACCTATGGTTTTGTGCATGGATTTCGCACATGGTTTTGGGCATGATAGTTTACTGTCCATGGTATTTTGTAGATCTGTTCAAGGAAACTACGGTTATGTTCTAATCCAAGGTTAATGGATTGGGGTTTATGGATGCTTCAACATGTATATATATGTATTGTAACATTGAAAGGAATATAATGAAAAATCAATCTGGTAGTCCTAATTTTGGGATCCAGGGGAAAATCTCTGTGTATATATGTTTTATATTTTATGCTCTTGCAATTGTTTATTTTCTGGTTTTAGAATTCATATGTAGGTAATTTTTATACAAGGTTAAAACCTACATTACAGTTTACCCTTTCCTAACAGTTATACAATGAAAATATACATTAATTCTCCATCACGACAACCTCCAATGGTTTCCCTTCAAAAAACTCATGTATCACTAGTTGGCCTTGTCTTCCTATGGTGGCATCTTTGGATAATCAATCCAAAGTGTTTAGCTCTCGATAAATATATTTTCAAGTGTACCACTCCAGTTGTTCAAATTCAATTTTAATAGTAAACACGATGTGTGCCAGATGGGGGGGAAATACCATTTTGGTTATTGATCTAGTGAATTATCACTTTTGAATCTCCATGGATTTGGATATTTTTTACTCCATAGAAATTTGTGGTATGCACCAATGCCCACAATCTGATAGTTTGCCTGAGAATTTGTTTGTTGGAAATATTGGGGGGAGGGGATGAATCAATATTTCTTTCAATTTTTATATTAAGCGAGCTAAAATATTTCACAATATTAAACACAAGGTATACCAAAAATAAAACAAAAATATCTTATATTAATGTAATTCAAATGGTGAGGACTCCAATCCTCAATTTTTTTTCTTTAGCCATTACAAAAACTAAATTATTTCAAGGCTCCAACCTTGAATGAGGAATTCAATCCTCTGAACATAATTCAGGCTCCAACCTGATCTATATATGAAGAATCCAATCCTCTTAATCTAATTCTGGATCCAACTGGATCCATATATGAGGACTCCAATCCTCTCAATCTAATTCAGGCTCCAACCTTATCTATATATAAGGACTCCAATCCTCTTAATATCCAACCTAAACAAACACTTTCAATATACTTTAGAATTTTGCCACAACATTGCTTCAGGATGTCATTCAAGTGGCTTTAAGCCTACTCCAAAAAGTTCTCCAAGGTTTGTTCCACAAGATCACTTCAAAGACACACTTCAAAGGCTTCCTCAAGGACTACTCCAATGACTCATCAAGGGTTGCTTCAAATATGCTCCAAGTCTTCTTCAAGGTCTGAACAAAGACTTCTAGATAGCTCTCCAAGATGTGCTCAAGACAATTGAAATGTTGCTCAAGAAGATCTCTAATTCTGCTTCAAAAATATCTCTTCAAATTTGATCCAAGATCACTTCAAATGGGATTTCCAAGGTTTACTCAATACATATTTCAGCCTTCAACAATACCTTCAAGGAAGACCAAAATAAGAGCTTCTATAATTCCAAGACCAATTCCAAAACAAGGTTGAATAATTTATCACATGAGGGTTGAGTCTTCTTTTTATCATAGGTCGAAAGTCTACCACAGAGGGGTCGAGTTCTGTACTTTCCACGAGGAAAAGTTTCCATAGGTTCAAGTTGTTACAAACGTGTCTAGTTACAGGGTAGAGGTTTCTCCTTGGGGGGGATGATTTTTGTCCAAAAGAAGAACAAAATATTAATAATAGATTGTCAGAAAAACCTCCTAGTATGCTTCATCAATAGCTGAGATAAACTTCAAGAGATACTCCAATTTGATTCAAATGCAAGATGATATCTGCTCTAAGAATAATAACTTTATAACCACAAAGACCAAGATAATCCTTTTCCCGATAATAACCAGAAAGTTCAATAATATTCTACTTCAATTTCCCTTTAGGTTCATGAGGTCTGAACCTATTTATTCCTTCCTTAGACCCGAACTTCTCATTCTGCTACCTTAACCGAATTCCTATCCAAAATGGTAGAGAAATTTCTTGTATTTATACTCAAGCGTGTTAATCAAGATAGAGCTGACTTGTGCTTTTAGGATGGGGCCAACTATTTGAAAAGGGAACATTTATATATTAGCTGACCTATGGGACAACCAAGTCTATGGCATAACTTCAACTCTTTGTAGATATTAACGAGTCACCGAGGAAGAAAACCCTCAAGCTAATCATCATTACAATGGTTCCTCTACGTAAAACGATCCATGAACATGGCAAGTTGATTTCTTTCACTTGGATTCATAAACCCTATAGAAAAGATCAATTATGTAGATTGTAGGTAAGTAAGCCAAGGACAAATGCATGCATCTTCATAATATTTGTATCAATGTTCATGAGCATCTTTTGTATAGTATTTCTATACATGTGCTTGAGCTGTACCAAGAAACCAAAAAGAACAACATTGCATTGATAAGCTTGTCTTTCATTACCCCAAAGATGTGGCTCAAAGATGGCCCATTCTATTGGATCAAGTTTCTAAAAAACACTAGAAAGTGCATTTGTCACAAAGTGTATGTCAAATAGAACTTGTAGAATTCATTTTTCTGATACTTGGCTTCCAAGGTGCTTGTAACAAATTTCACTTGATTTCCATTCTCTGTGTCTTTGACATCAATGATAAACTTCTCAACATTGTTCATATGCTAGGTGAATATCATATATGATAATGACGTGCATGGTTTATAAATAGGGCAATGCCAACCCCACATGTGGGCAGATCTCCCCGGCGTGCTCTGTTGAAGAAACCCCAGGGAATGCCATCTTCTAAAAATGGTATGATAGGCACCCTTTGTTTCTTCTTTTTTAATTCTGATTTGAAATTCTTCATAGTGTGTTTAATTGTGCTAGTGACAATCTCAACAAGGATAGATTTCTCCGAGAATGTGGTGTGGTTCCTTGCCCTCCAAATACTATGAAAAAAATACGTTGGGAAAACCATCAAGTCCTTCAATGATCTGTTAGTCACTCAATTCTTCACGTAGTCTTCTAGTGTTGGTTTATCCCATGAGGTAGATAGTGTATTGAAAATAGACCTTAGTAGAGACCAAACATGCTTGGAAAACATACATCATGCGAACATTTAGTCCATGGTTTCTTTGCTAGCACAAATATAGGGCATCGACCATTCCCACTTGAAACAACCATCCCAAATTAGTCATTCATTTTTTAGGGCAAGCCATAACACCAATTTTCACTTTAAAGGACATTTTTGTTTCCAGAAAAAATACCACCACCTATTCAATTGTCCTCCATCAATGTTTTTAAACTCAACCTGATAACCAATTTTGGCAGAGAATATTCTTGTAGATTGATTGTTTGTCCACACTAATTGATCTTAATCATATTTTTCTAATCTAATCATTTAATAAGAAAGTAACACTACATAATTTTTCGATTCCTCTGTTGAAGCACAAATCATTCCAATATCCTAAACATACTTCTAAGCATGCGACCCCCAATAATATCCATTTGTTACATAAGCATATACTAAAGTAAAAACACCCCCTTCATGGCATGTGAAAATCGCATGTCAGATCCTATAATTCTCACCAAATCCCAATCTAATACTCTTCCCACCACCCACTCTCCAAGAAATCCATTGGCCAATAAAAGGAAAAACATCAATGAATATTTTCCAAACAATAGAAGTGTTTGACACCATTTCATTTGGATGATGTATCCAATCAACTATTGTTATTCCTACAACATATTTCCATCTAAGGGCTCTACTCCATAAAGTTTTTTCATTCATTAATCTCCATAGGCTCTTTACAACTAGTGCCCCTCCAAAAAGAATAGGATTCTTTAACCCCCATTTGCCCAGTAAATTGGGCCTTGCAATTTGGGTCCACTTTATGAGCGCCACCCCCTCTGAGGACCGATTTCAAGCCCATAAATATATGTACTTGAGCTTCCTAATCATTTTTAGGATACCTTTTAGGATCTTTATTATATTTGACTAAAAAATCAATATGCTCTCTAGAACATATTTGATGAGAAACAATGATCGCCCTCTTCAAAGGAAGAAGTTGACCCAAACATTGATTCTAGCCTCCACTTTCTTAATTATCCATGTCCAGTCATCAAAATTATATGCAATATTCATTTTCAAATAGAAACCCAGATATTTCAAACCATTCTGCAAGTCATTTTGTTGAAAATGAAGTTTTGTTGTCAGTTTATTTTTTGTAGAAATTTCATGAATAATATGACACACATTCACAGAGATTATCCCTATTATACACTATTGCAGAATACATGCATAATCCATAACCTCCTCTACGTTGATCATCAATTTACAGAAGCAGAAACAATAACACGCGCACATAGAAGCATCAATCACACATATCAACACAGTATTTTCCCAGGGAAAGCATCTCGCTAAAAACCCCAACTATCTGTATATTATATTGATTGAGAACATGTAACAATACATAGTACAATAATCCTCACAAGTACTCAGTACTATCTCCACCTGTTACACACAATACAGCTCAGATCTGATCTCTAAATCTCCCCCGCTGCTTGCCTGCCTCCACTGCGCAATCCTGTAAGAGAATGAATGATAATGGCTCAAGAAAACTCGTATTTACTTGGAAAAATCACGTGAGCACAAGCTACAATTTCCCTTGGCCTCATTGGCATTACTCAATCCATTGCATGTGCAAATCTCATGCACAACTGAAAGTCACAACTCACCCTTTCACTTACCTCTAACACTTGTCTCCACTGAACTGTCCATGCACTGAGTTAACTGATGTATTCTTCAGTTGCATTATGAGTTAATAATTAGTGAATTAATTAATAACTAATTCACACAACTCATCACTCAGTCTATTGGCCAGTTAGACTAAATACAACTAGTTCAACTAAGTCAAACTGAACACAACTCCATCAACTCTTGATCCAACTCCACAGAACTCAATCAGTGAAGTCCTAACTGAAGTCCCCCATGCAATAGCTCAAGTAACCCATAAGAACCACGTATTTCCTTCTTGTAGCTACATGTGCCACATCCGTAGCTCGAACTGAAGTGCTCCAAGAGGATAAGATAATGTTTAGAATCCAAATATTACTAAGGGCTAATAATATTTGACTATTTCTATTTTTACCTGGAAGTCTAAAAATAGACTCTGATCACACCGTTGTGATCCAAAAAATAGAAGTCCATCTATTTTTCCCAGCATGACCAATCATCCATAAACAGCATCCTGCAACTCATAGACCATGATCCATATGTCTAAAAATAGGCATAGTCTAAAAATAGACTTTGCGCCAAAACTTGCCTGCGGGACCACTTAGTGAAGGCGACTCCTTTCCACTAAGCTCCATCATCTTGTTGCATTCTCAACAATCATTTCTTGTTGCACACTTAACAACACATTATCTTCATTAGATGCCTCATTATGTTCTTCATCTTCTTCCATTGATCTATTGTCCACAAAAAAATGAACAATTTCACGGTTCAATTCTGCTGGTTGTGAGGGCATGTTCATGCTTTGTTCATTGGTTGCTAAGACACTATGTGCATTCATATTAATCATTGCTTCTGCTAGCCATGAAGGTGGGGTTGCTTGGCTTGGCAATGTCAATTGGTCATTGTCAAATGCATGTTCAACAATGTCATTAACAATATTAGCAGCAGGAGTTTCATGTTCTTGACTTGGTGGAACGATCTCCATGTTACTGCGAATTTGTTCATGGTTATATTGTGTTTCACATACAACTTCATCATCTTCATCATATAAGTGTCCTTGAGAGAGGGAAATCATATTACCAGCTGCAACAACATCATCTTGGTCATCTACTTCTTACACTTCAACACCTTTTTGGGCATTCCCTTCTTCTTGACCATCCACATGAAACGCTTGGCTACAACCAGTGTCATGCATAAGAGCATCATAGTTCAGTGGCCAGATTCCTATCCTCCTAAAGCCAACCTTGATATTTGATGGTGTCAAAGCATTTTTAAAAGCTTTACTTGCAAGCTCTGCTAGCTTGAACCTTTTCACCTCAACCCTTGGATTCTTTTCCATCCATGCAGCGCACTCCGACCTGAAATAGTTCTTGAAAGGGCCAAACACACTAACATCAAGGGGTTGCAGTCTGTGAGTGGTATGAGCAGGCAATGTCAACAGGTCGATGACTAAATTGTTTGCTTCCTCAATTTTTTGTACAACCATGTGGCTCCCATGGCCATCTAATATCAATAGGTGTATGTTATTAGGCGAGACGCCACTTCGTACCGACGCAACAAAGTGAAAAAGCCAACTTAAAAACAGTTCTTTAGTCATCCATGCATAGGGATGTGCAGCCATGCATGCACCTGGTTCAAGATAAAGTACTGGGATTGAAGTACCAATTGCATTGACACAACATAAAATAGTTATCCACTCCCTACTGTTAGGCAAAATATTTGGCACATTTCGGCTCCCTCTCTTGGAAATTACCCGCATGCCACAATTCCTCCCTGCCTCTAAACCTATTTCATCACAGTTCCATATATGGTCTTCTCCATAATAATGTTTATCATAAGCACTAGAAAGTGTGTCATAGAACTTTTGCGCAACTGCAGGGCGCAAATTTAATGCTCTGTCTCTGTCAAGGCCCTCAGCAGTACGCAGTACAAGTTCTGGATGCCTTTTTTTAAACCCAAACCACTATGATTTACCAAGAAACCCATCTTTGAATGGGTTTGGCCTCCCTTGATAGATTTGAGCAACTGTGGATTTGAGTTGTATGAAATCTAGCCCATGTCCGAATTGGGCCATTTCTTTACACCACTCAACCATCTCGGCCTCCTCCTCCTCAATCATAAATGTAAGAGGCCCTCTACATTTTGTATGAGTTAGTCCATTTATCCAATAATGTATTGATGAGGGAGGAATACCATGTTTTTTTGCAGATGCCTGAAATGAGTATCTATTAAACTCTATGTCGTCAATTGCAACTAACATTTCTTCTTTTGTCCATCCTCTTATAGCATTGATCTTTTTAGTTGAACTTGCCCCTTGGACTATTGTTGATGGTGGTTCTGTGGCTGATGGTGTGTTAACATCAACTTCATTCGCATGGTCATCCTCAACAATGTTCCTTTGGGCATTGTTGACATTGACATCAGTTGTCCTGTCCTCATCAAACAATGTGCATCGCAGCTGCGCACCCCTTGTCACTCTCCTCCCACTTCTCCTTGTACGAGCAACATAACTATATTTTGCCATAGATGCAACAACCTGTAAAAGTATTGCATGCATTTAGACATTAGAATATTTGTAAATTATGCTTTCATACAAGGCAAAAATACTTCTGCTTTATTATAGGAAATTATCAACATGTATGTTAGTATCCTTGAAAAATCAAATATACCGAATCATTTTGTTGTATGCCTTCAAAATTATCAGTGATTGTTGTTTTGATATCTTGTCTTTACACTTAAAATACCATGGCTGTATTGATTGGTTTTGTTATGCATTTCTCAACAGAGCTCTTGTTCGGTTTGACTACTTAAAATATTGTTTTGTTGTTTTGTTGTTTTCTGTAAGGATGCACTTCTCTAGAAATGGATCTCTGCCTATCAAGGAGTTATCATTGGCCAAACCAAGCATGGTATTTAATTTGACCAAGGCTCCAACTTGAGACCCCCTAAAGCACTCTTGATCACAACTTTGCCACCATAACAAATTTTTTCCTCATGTCACTTACAGTTGAAGTTTCTAGTCATGTAAACATTCATTTCAACTACAACTCTTATTTGCATCTTGTCTACAGATATAAGGGAGGCCATGCCTTTTTCTTAAACCAGGAAAGCATATTATAAATTTGTAAAGTTTTGAGTAATTATTGACCTCATATATCAAATTAGATAAAGTGAATAGGAGTAATGTGGGTGCAGTTTGCCATATTTGCAATAGTTTGAGGTTGGTTGTGCCTTCTTTGTGGTCCTTCATTCTGATAGGTTTCCCCTTGTGTATAAAAACCTTCCAATAGGGCCCTTCCACTACTTCTTGTTCATTTGTTTATGTTATTTTCTTCCTTTTACATTATTTTGTTTACTTTCTGATCATATTTCAAGAATGATCTAAACCCCCTTTTCCTTTTATCCTTTCAACTTTTTCTTCAATTTATTTTGCAGGTCATGTTTATGCTACCATTAGTCTTGATGATGTTTATTACTGGCCGCATACAAGGTTTTCGATTACAGAAACGAGCCCTAAGATTTTCCTAGTAACTTCAATTTTATTTTCCTGATCGACAGATTTATGGGATCTTGCTAAGTAGTAGTAATTTAATTATGCTTTTGAAGTAATCTCTCTTAGGCATTAGTTCTCTTGGTGGCTGTAATGAAATTTTAGACTTATATTTTGACCCATTAATTGGGGGTTAGCATATGGTAGATTTTTAAGTGGAATTGCGAGCTGATATGATGGTGGTAACTGCAGTCTTTTGTAAAATGATGGTCCATGGGTTGCATTTCTAGTTCCTATTCACAGGTCATGTTAAAGTAGATTTCAGTATTAACCTACCCGTTAATGAATTTTACTCACTAACTTAAACCCTGGTAACTCTAGGTTTTAGGAACAGAGAATGTAACTGTAGGTTATAGTAACATAGGATATAACAGCAGGCCATTTGAACAAAGTCGATGTTACTGAAGCACTACATTAAATTGTGGCAGGAATCCGTTATTCGCAAGTCTTCTAACCTATCTATCTTTGGATAGTAGCTCACAGAATTAGTCCATCAAATTTCAATTGAGTTGATCATCATGTTCCTACATATTTTTGCATGATGTCTATATTTGTGTAGACATTTTCTACACGTATTGGAAGGATTTTCCAAGACTACCTATGGTTTGCACAAAATTGAAATTTGTTTTGTTTCTCTTCTCATACATTCTTAAATGTATTTGTCATTTTTTTATTGAGTTTGATCATGTAAGAGATACAATATGTCACTGATGCATATGAATCAAGCATGAATTGAGAATTTGGATTTGCATTCCAAATTATTAGCATATGACAATAAAAACTATTAGACCACGTATATTGACCTTCTATCTTGTAAAAGTGTAAGTTGATTTAAATTACTAATTTCATTGATGTATTCATTCTCTGTTAAATGCAAGTTTTCTAAAAACCCATCAAATATGTATATCTCACTGTAATTTCCATGTTCTAGTATTTAAAATGTCATTCTGCATTTATTATCAAGGTGTCATTGTTGCACTCTATTGGTTCAAGTATTTTTGTTTCATTGATGTATTCATTCTCTGTTAAATGCAAGTTTTCTAAAAACCCATCAAATATGTATATCTCATTGTAATTTCCATGTTCTAGTATTTAAAATGTCATTCTGCATTTATATTCAAGGTTTCATTGTTGCACTCTATTGGTTCAAGTATTGTTGTTTTTCTCATTAGATGAATGGGGAAATTGAACCTATAGAAAACATTTATGTTCATCCTTTATGTCCTCATATAAAACGGTATAAGATTATAGTTTACTGCTTTAGCAATAAAGCGGTATAAGATTTGTAGAAATAATTTTAAAACAACGACTTTTCTTGCCGGGCACACCAAGCAAATAGAATCTTGTCGGGCACATTAATACGTCTATAAGTATGAACATAGAAATAGGTGAATTGTGAAATAGAACTGTAGGTTGTGTGTTGATTTTCATGAAAGTGAAACTGAATCTGTAAGAACTGAAACTGTAAGAAATCTGATAAATGAAAACAGAGCTGCAAGAAAAATGTGTTGTAATTGATATAACTAACCTGGATATACTGGCAACTGTTTTGTGATGTTTTGTCTTCAAGGTTGTTGAATAGTTTGAAAGCATAACATGCAATTTCAACAGTGGTTGAACTTCTTTTATAGTTTTTGGCACTTGAATTTAATTGGTGGACATGGATGGACATGGATTGCAATGACTTCATTTTGAATGTGTGGTATAGATTTAATTTGATGTGATCTAATGGTTGGGAATTTGTTATTTGTTGATCCATGTGCTTTGATTTGTTTTAATGAGAAATAGAATGAGTTGGGTGTCATTTATTGAAGTTATTGGGTTGGATGGCATTTTTTGAACAAAGTGGGTTTACATGTTATTGGGTTGGGTGTCATTTATTGAACATAGGGGGTTTAGTTGTTGAAAAACACAGCAATTATGGCTGACATACATTCACTTTTATTATGTGCAGGTATGGATATTTATTTGGGATACAAAGCTTCAGTTCTAATGAGTGGGGGTTGAAGTGATTGCTACTTTGTACTTTTGGAATAGACCATTTTGGAAGCATTTATGGTTTTATCTATTTTCTAGTTGGGTCAATATGGTTTGCACTCTTAAATATTAAGATACTATTTATGGACAGTTGTGGGCCTAGTTAATGTATTGGGAAATTTTGGACATAAATTAATACTTATTTATACTTAATGTTATTTATCTTTGTTTAAATATTGGTTGCAAAAGTCTCAATTTTTGGTGGTTTGGTGGGACTAGTACTATATCAATTATTGGTCCCTGCACAACATTAGACATCTCTCCCCTATAGCATTTCAGCTTAACCGTAAAAGAAAGGAAAATAATGACCATCACTATTTAAAATTTTACATTTAAATAATAGATTTATTGTTAATTTTTTTTTAAGTTTAAATGCACTCGTGGCTAGTGACACTTCTACTTTTAATGCAATATTTTCTAGCTTTTTAAAGGATTTGAATAAGTGGTTTAAATAATAGATTAAATGATTTTCTTGAGTATTTTGTTTTTGGTTAATTTTTTAGAATTATAAATTTAAATTGTTTATTTTGTAAAATTGGAGTAGGTATTTTACTGTGCCAAATATATTTATGCATTAAAAGTGCACTTTAAACAATAATGAATCACAATTTTGCTCAAAATTATGGTTAAAAAAACCATTTCCTCTATTAGCTACACTGAGCCTTTGAATACATGTAATACTAAGTGCTTGAAACCATCATTGTTGACCTAACAACCTTGACTCTTTCAACTCGAGAAGTTTAGACAACAATATCCTGTTTAAACTTCACTACCTGAATGTTGACCTAATAACCTTGAATATTTCACCTAGCCAAGTTTGCCTAACAATCTCCCCTTTAGACCTGATTGGGGAAAACCATAAATCTTGGACTAACATTGTTGACTCTTTCAGCTAGCCAAGTTTACCTAACAATACCCCTTTTAAACTTAAAAGATTCACCAATATCAAGTGCTGCAAACCACCATTGTTGACCCGGCAACCTTGAATCTTTCACTCAAAAGTTTACCGAACGATCTTCCCTTTAAACTTTATTAGGGAAATTTTTTAGATTGAATCTCGAAAACACACATGCTCTCCTCCCCTATCACCTACGTATACCTCTACGAAGGAATAACTCCTACTTGTGATACTAGAAATAAGTGAAGTTGAGGATGAAGATTTGATCGAGAAAATAGCTATAGAGTTGATTGAACTCATGACACCAATCAACATTTACAAAATTTTAATTTAATTATCAATTATTGGATGTATAGTAGGGATTGAACTAGTTTAGTAGGCCAAGTTGGTGGAAGCCTCCCCTCCAAAATAGTTGACCTCTTCTCACTAGAGATAAGTTTGATTCTCGTGGAAGTTATGTTTCCACTGTCCCAGCCTCCAACTCTCAAGTCCCATCCAACACAATTTAAGAGTTCCCTCCCTGAATCATTATTTCAAGCAAGAAAGCAATTATTTTTTGAACTCCTCGATTTTATGCAAGATCTGGAACAAAATTTTGAACTATCTTTAAGAAAACTTCACTAGAGTGCTCAACACCACAGAGATGTAGAGAAGGCAAGAACTCCAAGGTTGATGATTCAATTCATCATAGAAATGGCTTGTTCCTTCATAATGTACATTGTAATGGGAGCTAGCCCTGCATCTATTATCGTGGAATTTGAAGATGATTAGTGGACTTCTCCTCTGAAGCGTCAAGGAGTCACTGGTAATGAAAATAAAGGGGTTGTATTTTGAGAGAGTTTCTTAGAATCTTAATGCAAAACTTTGTCAGAGAATAATTTAAATGTTGATAAAATATTAATAAATTTGTACTTTCCATGTTCCTTTACATATAAAGTTGGCTTTAGGTAGGTTTGTTTTTCCTTGAATGTTGAAGACGAGAAGAACGTGGCCTCTTCCCTTTTCCTAAGCTTCCCTTTTTCAACGTTCTATCATCAATGGAAACTTTGAACTGATGGTTACATACAAATACCAATTTTCAATTTTGGATTCTCTTTGCAAGCCACGGTCATTCTTTACTTTGTGTTTTGTCTCATATCACATGATTGAATGGACCTTTTGGAACATATAATATGATAGATGAAATTTTCCAGTTTCACTGTCACCAAGTCCTAAAATAAGTGTCTTACCATTTTTTTTCTATATCATATGATTGAGAATCTAGGAATAGAGAAGAATTTTATTGTGGCTTAGTTATAAATTATGAGTTATAAAGCGAAGTAAGAAAATATAATTTCTAGACCTTTCAAATGAACTAGAAGAGAGTGCCATGGTGGAACTTAACGTTTTGTGATGAATGCTACGGTGGAACTGAACCTTAGGTATTTATTGAGAGGCAGGGTCGACAATAATATTTCACTTTACGAGCTAGACTCCAACTTTAATTGGATTCGAATAATGAAAAGACACTTTCAAAGTTATAATGTTAAGCAATCACGGTGCATAAACAATAAAGGTGCGTGAAAGGAATACAATTGCATAAACCTAGCGAAAATAGTTACGAAAACTGCTGCAACAATGAGTGTTGTAGCGATAGATAATCAATATTTCCAACCCTATACACTAATTAATATTTTTAGAGGATAGATTTAGGCCATACGACCATGGATCATACATCGTCATCTCACTGGTTGCATGATGTACCGTACACACTCAAATCACAGGCCAGGCCATACATCCATGGATCATACATCGGCATCTCAGGTGTAAGGACCTGCGGTCCGAAGTCATAACCGTCGTGCGAAGTGCGACTCGGTTAGAGCAACGAGTTAATGAAATGGCAAAGCAAACACTTGAGCACATGTAAAAGTGTTGAAGCAAGTCATGTATATATAAAGGAACGAGCTGGGGGTTCGTTTGAACAAGCCGACGATGAAGGATTGTAATTTGGGCGTTGGTCGATGGGCCGACCAAACAAGTTAGCAAAGAAACGCATCGGTTGGACATAAAACATAGGTCGGCCAAGGATGTCACGACCGCCCACAAAGGATATATATTGTTGGAGCGTTGGAGCATTTGGCATCATTCATTCAGACACATTCATTCAAGGATACAAGAAGAAGTGCAAAGGTGTAGCAGGTTGCAAGAGGCACAACACATATGCGCCTGCTCTTGGGCAAGGGCACACAGTGAGCACGAGTTGTGTATCGGGTGAAGGCGTGGGTAAGGAAGGTGCCCGCCATTTGATGTGACACGAGTGACTTGGGTAGGTCGCCCACCCGTCGTGCAAGAGGAAACGCAGTGGAGGTAAACGGGTGACTCGGGTGAGGTTGCCCACCCATCGTGCAGAGGTAAATGGGTGACTTGGGTGAGGTTGCCTGTCTGTCATGCAAGGTGAATGAAGTTCGATTGAGGAGTGTGGTTGGCAGCTCGTGTGAGGGCGCGCCCACCCAGCTCGGGCAAGGAACTCGGTTGGCACACGAAGGTGTGGCCTTTGTAAAATTGGCTAAGTATGAAACTTGGTGTTTCCCAAGTATACTTGTAAACATTGTAAGATTGTATAATATATTGAATTCGGGCAGACTCATTGTTCAGGGAGTTGCCCCTACCTTTATATTGTGCAATTGCGTTCTTCATATATAATTGCTAATGATAATGAATGTGTATGGGTGTTCATTGGTATAAAGAAACATTATTAATACTTGGTTGTGAAAAAAAAACTAAGTAGACTAATGGTTAGGCGTAGACCATGAACATAAGTATTGGTGAAAAGAAAGTGTTCGGTGGTGCCGCACCTCACCAAGTATGGTTGGAAGACTACCGTAGGCCTGGGAGTGTGACAGGTGGTATCAGAGCTAGTGTCGAGGAGATGGTGCTAGTGTATTGAAGCTGATTCAGGGTTGAAGAAGCTTGACAGTTGGTGACAGTGAAACAAGTACTTACAGGTGAAGGAAGTTGGTTTCACATACAAGTGGAACAAGGGCTACTTCATGTTTTGCAGGGAACTTGGAGAAGGCTGAAAGGCAAAGATGGTGGATGAACCTACGACAGGTGAATCTAGCCATAATGCAATTGAAGTCTTTTGGTAAAAAGTGTTGGAACAAATGGGTCGATGGAGTCCTAACTGGGTTTCGATGAAGGCTGAGAACATGAAGATTCGGGAAAGCTGTTCAAAACTAAGGAGGGAACTTGAAGAACTCAAAAGCCAATGCGGAAGTACAATAGATGGTGAAATCAAGGAACTTGATGAGGAGATCCAACAAAGTGGTCTTGGTCTTCAAGAGCTCTTGGATGAAAGAGCTCGGTTAAGGAAGAAAAGTGCCATGGTGGACGCTGAAGTCAAGCAAATTGAGGAGGAAATAAAGAAGAAGCTTCTTGGTAAGAAGGTTGTTGTAATTGAGAAGGAATAGCTCAACTACATTGACAGGCTGGGAACTCACTACCGAGACAATCCAAAGGATGTTCGGAAGCTTAGTTCTATGAAGGTAGTCAAAGGGAACTTGATTGGTGCAATTGAGCAGAATGCGATGGAGGACAAGCTTGAAGGGAATCAAGCTAGACCAGGATCGAGTTGCTTAGAAGAGCCAAGCAAGGAAGTGAAGTACCTTAGGTGGAATGTCAAGTTGGAGCACAAGCCAATTGACACTTCTGAGGCCAAATTCTTGAAGAAGGTTGCTGATGTGAGACACAAGATAAAGCCAACAGAAGGAGGTGATGCCTTGAAGCTGAGTTTTGTGCAGGTGACCGTGAAAGGCAAGAGATTTGCAGCTTTGGTGGATACAGGGGCTACTCATAGATTCTTAAGTAGGAAAGCAACAAAGTCTTTTGGGAAGAAAGCAAAGATGGAGAGTGAATGGAGTGCTTTCATAGTAGTCAACTCTACCATGAAAGCTGTTACTGGTGTGATGGAAACACTCAGGTAAGAGTGGGATCATGGTTTGGAAAGTTAGACTTGAGGATCATGGACATGGATGATCATTCTATGGTGCTGGGGCAAGATTTCATGAGGCTTGCATAAGCCATACCAATGGCGGACCGAGACATTCTCTTGATCACAACTGAAGGGAGAACCATGATGGTTCCGATGAATAGAAGGAGTTTCTTGGGGTATAGACTGAGGATGAATTCTATGACATTGTATCCCAAAGATCTGAATGTGAAGCATGAGGATGTGGAGCAAAGAGGACTTGGGAGTATGAATCAAACAACGAAGGAAGGAAATTTGATTGAATTCATTGCAAGAGCGAGGAAGAATGAAGTAAGTGGGAGATCAATCTCACGAACCTTGAAGCACTTGATAGAGACATCTTCTATTGATGATCTTCACAATGGAGTTGCAAAAGAAGGAAGTCTGAGTACTACTTCAGAACCAGTGGCTGGAGAAGATTATGAAGGTAGAGATCCGGCTGGTATAGTGGATTTTTGCAAGTATGCTATGGACATATATGACTTTCAGTTGACGAAGAACAAGCTTCAGGAGCTTGGATGTACATTTGAGGAGATTGAGGCTGTGCAAAGATACTTGAGGACACAACATCAATATGATACATGGGTGGATGAGAGTCGGGGAGGAAACTTTCTAGCCCTCCTTTCTCTATAGACAACCTTGGAGATGGGTTAGTGCAGGGAGCTTGATTTGGAAGGGGCTGCACCACCTTAGCAAGGGGCCTTGGGAGGAGGCTTCTTTATGATAGATTGCAGACTTGGATGCAGATGGCCAGATGTTGGGATGGAGTCTACATGGGTTTGAAATCATGGACAACTAGATTCATGGACAACTAGATTCATGGACATCGGGTTGGAGACATGGAGCATGACAGTGATGCAGGGACATTATGCAAGAGCATGTGTAGAGGTGTCATTCATGGACATTCTATGGGGAATGCTGAAGCAAAGGATGTTGTGAAGATGTTGTTATGGCATGGGGATGTATGAACCAGTGGAGAGGTTGTACACTCTTGTGCAACAAGGCCATGGGCTAGACATGTTGCAAAAGGGATGGAGATTCCATGGACCTGAGCCTGGGAATTGGACAGATTCTTGATGAGTCTGAGATGTAGCAAAAGTCAGGGGAAAGACTGATGGTGGCATAAGGATGTGCATTCTTGTGGTTTGGGCGTATGGTTGTATTAGCTACCCAACTAGTTCAAATCATGAGGGGTACCAATGTGCAGAGAGAGATGTAACTATCAAGACGATATGACGACAGTGTGCAGAATTGGTTCTACACAAGGTGAGACTACAGGATGAGGATGAGACAGTTGATGATGATCTTGGTGGATGGTTACCAAGATGGCATGTTGTCGAGGACGACAACGACTTCAGGTGGAGGAGGATGTAAGGACCTACAGACCAAAGTCATAACCGTCGTGCGAAGTGCGACTCGGTTGGAGCAATGAGTTAATAAAATGGCAGAGCGAACATTCGAGCATGTGCAAAAGTGTTGAAGCAAGTCATGTATATATAAAGGAATGAGTCGGGGGTTCGTTCAAACAAGCCGACGATGAAGGATTGTAATTTGGGCGTTGGTCGATGGGCCGACCAAACAAGTTAGCAAAGAAAGGCATCGATTGGACATAAAACACAGGTCGGCCAAGGGTGGCACGACCGCCCACGAAGGATATATATTGCTGTAGCGTTGGAGCATTTGGCATGATTCATTCGGGCGCATTCATTCAAGGATACAGGAAGAAGTGTGAAGGTGTAGCAGGTCGCAAGAGGTGCAGCACATATGCGCCTGCTCTTGGGCAAAAGCACACAGTGAGCATGAGTTGTGTATCGAGGGAAGGCGCGAGTAAGGAAGGCGCCCACCGTTTGGTGTGACACGGGTGACTTGGGTAGGTCACCCACCCGTCGTGCAAGAGGAAACACAGTGGAGGTAAACGGGTGACTCGGGTGAGGTCACCCACTCATCGTGCAGAGGTAAACGGGTGACTTGGGTGAGGTCGCCCGCCCGTCGTGCAAGGTGAACGAAGTTTGGTTGAGGAGTGCGGTTGGCAGCTCGTGTGAGGGCACGCCCGCCCAGCTCAGGCAAGGAACTCGATTGGCACACGAAGATGTGGTCTTTGTAAAATTGGCCAAGTATGAAACTTGGTGTTTCCCAAGTATACTTGTAAACATTGTAAGATTGTATAATATATTGAATTCGAGCAGACTCATTGTTTAGGGAGTTGCCACTCCCTTTATACTGTGCAATTGCATTCCTCATATATAGTTGCTGATGATAATGAATGTGTATGGGTGTTCATTGGTATAAAGGAACATTATTAATACTTGGTTGAGAAAAACAAACTAAGTAGACTAATGGTTAGGCATAGTCCATGAACATAAGTATTGGTGAAAAGAAAGTGTTCGGTGGTGCCACACCTCGCCAAGTACGGTTGGAAGACTACCGTAGGCTTGGGGGCATGACATCAGGGGTTGCATGATGTACTGCACATAGTCAAATCACAACACAATCACATTCAATAGAGAAATTTTTGTCGATCCTGAATGCCGCCACATTTTCATAGAAATTTACTCTTCCTCGCCTCCTCGATTTAATCCAATCCATCATATTCACCGTCATCTTCATTGCAACTAAAGCCTCTAATCTGTGCTTGAAAGTCTCTAGCTCTATGGTTCGAGTTTCATTAGCAGTAGCAAAATCCAGGATTTTAAGCTTGAAAGTTTTCTACTCTGGTAGGTACATCTCTCCTAAAATCCATGATATTTCTCAATGTTGATCATAAATTATGTACGGAGCAAGCTTTAAAGTATTGCAAATGTGTGTTTTTTCATTTAATACATCGAAAGCCCTCAGGAAAAAGATAAAAAAACAGAGTAATTAGGCCCAATTATTGTTGGTGGTTCGTGTACTTGTAGCACCCACCCATCCCCAACCATACTCGAAGGACTATGTTTCTTCCCCGCAATACTTGACTGTGTTGTTTCCCCATCCTACTCGATAAACTGTGCTTGTTTACCCACCACTAGCACTGTGTTTCACTTAACTTAAATCTATCATTCACTTTTTTAAGGGAGGAACCTTTTATTCAAACCCTTTGACCCCGTGGATAAATGGATGGGGAACAACTAATATGATCGAGCCAATGGGGTGACACCTTTTCGTATTTTTGGAAATGCCAAGAGTTTATACATTCAACGGATTCTAGTTAGTTTGTTACTGTCATAGCTTTAATTCGATAATGTCAAATATAGTAACCAGGCCAGATGCTTGATGCTTTAAATTTGCTGGTGGAAAGAGGTATTTCATTCATCTTTTGATCGAATGTAAACTTTGTTGTTCCAAAGATCGATAAATCTAAGGTATTCGATTAGAAGAAATAGTTAATTTAAACTTTTGGCGACAAAAGGCACTAAACTTCTAGAATTTCATTCAATATTTTTAAGTGAATTTTGCAAAATTTGGTTTAAATTGAATTGCGTTGAATCTTTTTTCACCGCTTGTATATGTAGCTGTGTAGTGTAGTTTTTTTTCCCTTCAGTATTTCACCTTACAAAAAACTATCATGGAATTTTAATTCGATAATGTCAAATATGGTAACCAGACCCGATTATTGTCATGGTTTTAATTGGATAATGTCATAGATTTAATTCGATTTACAAAACACTATCATGGGTTTTAATTAGATAATGTCAAATATAGTAACTAGACCCGATTACTGTCATGGCTTTAATTGGATAATGTCATAGCTTTAATTTGATAAAACCATAAATTTCATGTCTAAAGACTCTCAATCAAATTTGCATTTCTTTCAAATTCTTAGTAAATTTATGCCTGTTGTTGCAAAGACTGCTAAATTTGGGGCATTAATTCAAATTATTAGTAACTTTAAGTTTGTTGGTGGAAAGAGGTATTTCATTCATCTTTTTATTAAATTTAAGCTTTGTTGTTGCACACGTTGATAAATCTAAGGTATTGGATTAGAAGAAATAGTGAATTTTAATTTTTGGTGACAAAAGGCACTGAAATTTCATTCAACAATTTTAATCAATTTTTCAGAATTTAATTGAAGTGCATTGAGTCCTTTTTCATTTGTTGTACTTGTAGCTTTGCACTGTAGTTTTTCTGCCCTTCAATATTTAACCTTACAAAATACTTCAAGGCACTTACGGTTGCTTGGAACAAGCATATATCTTAATTCAATCAAAATAAGGTAGCTTTTTACCTAAAATAAGTCAAGGCATACACAATACCTTAGAAATGACTAAAATACTATCACATTTGATATATTTTACCTAAATCAACCTTAACTAACTAACAAATTATATGTAAGAATAAATTATAAATTATCTTAACATATTAGTTCGAAGGGGACATTAGGGACTGCAACCAGATTAGTTGGTTTAACATCGAGTAGTTCATTAAATTTAGGTTTGCTTGGTTAATGCTATATAAATTAAATGTAAACCAAACATGATAAAAGTTGGAAACCTTAGTGCATTTTATCAACCGTTGTCCAAGCAAATATCCAGAGAAATACTACTATATGGATCCAAATTTTGTTATAACCTTAAGCAACTCTTGATAATATTAAGCTAGATATAATGCAGAATAATTGCCAAATATAGGCATCTCCATTGAAGATTTTTCATAGTAGAAAGAATACCATTGTTTGACCTAGGAGTATTGTAAAAGTTATCTATATCTAAGTAAAGGATTGTGAAAGTTATCTATATCTAAGTAAAATGTTTCCATTATAATTGGAACCTTTCAAATAGGAAGGTAAAGTGTAACTCCATTGGTTAAAAGATCAAATCCAACATAATCTTCTATACCACATTATCTTCTGTAGCACTTGATTCATTGCATAGATTGGAATTCTTTTCACGACTTTGTAATCGTTGATAGAACCATTGTTAGACATCCTCTTGTTCGACTTTTGTTTTTTTTTTTTTGCCAATATATTAACGAAATGTATAACATTTAATGCGTAGGGATTATCTCTCTTCTGTAGGCTATTTTCTTGATGCTTAGGCGAACACTTTGGTACTAAGTATGCCTCCAAACTCTTTTTAAAATATTCAACATGTGCACATTTTTTCATGGAGAATTTTTCTCACATTTTTATTTTTACTCTCGTACTAAGTATGCCTCCAAACTCTTTTTAAAGAATTCAACATGCACACTTTTTTTTCATGCAAGATTTTTTTTACATTTTTACTTTTACGAGATTTTTCTTACGTTTTTACTTTTACTGCACCTATCATATGGTATTATCATATTGTTATAGAGTAAATTTCACCCCTTTATTTTTGAAGTCTATGGTTTGTCTTGTTCCAGTTGTAATGATTAGGAAAGCACTAGTCTAAAGTCTAAGGTTTGTCATGCTCTAATTGGAATGAGTAAGAAAGCAATAGTGTGAAGAGGTGGATTTTGGGTATTTTTTAAAGATTTTTTTTTTTTAATTCAAAATTCAATTACAATTTGGAGACATGAAAATTTTATATTGTTGAATTGATAAAATTAAATGTATATATTTTTAAATAAAATGCATTTTTATATTTTAAATTATAATTCAAATGATAAAACACATAATAATATTATAAAAAATTATATCACCACATTCCAATTAAAAGAGACCAGTGATTTGTTTAAAAAAACACCAAATACATTAATACACATGTTACTAATAACATACAATTATTATCATTTATTGTCTCTACATTTGTTTTGCAAAGTGCTTTGATATTGATTTATGCTATGCTTTAATTTCCTTTTAGAAGGCCTTATGTTATTGCTTAGAGTGTCATTTAATTTAATTGAATTTGTGATAAGGGTATAATTTTTGCAAAAATACCACCCATTACACTTCATCAATACCATTGCCTACACTTGCGAATTGAATTTGGCCCATGAATATAATAATTTAAATTGCTATACTCTTGCATCAAAAACTCATGCTACATAGGTAGATAAGACCACAGACCACAACCAAAATGGAACTTTAAATTCACCATATGCTAGATTTATGTCTTCCATTTAGTCAATCCTACACCATATTTGGATCAATGCATGAACTCTCATTAGGTACTATGCATAGATTGTCAATGCTTGTTTTTTTAATTTCAAGACATCACCTTCAATGTTGTACTTTCCATACTACACTCTTATGTAACTCTTTTGTTGATAGTACTGACAATTTTTGTTGGACTCATCTTTTTAAGTGGCCTGCAAATTTAGTGGCATGGTACCTTTGTCTATTCACTTAATATGCGTCTTGTTGTGGAATGTTTTGGCCCAAACTCAAGGAGGTTTCAAATGTTGAATGTATCTCAACGACATATCCTCTGACGCCTCCTAATAAAGTGATTTTATCATGTTTTTATCAATACATGTTGCTAGTTTTTTGGGTTCAAAGCTTTATTTTTGAAAAGTGATTTGTGTAAATTTACTGATGTATGTATGTGAATTTTCGTAGTATTATAATATTTAATATAAAATATGTAAAATGTTGGTTGAAATGTGGTTTAAGGATAGCTCGGGTTCAATTTTTAGGAAATTGATACAGGTTTGGCTAAAAATGAAGTTAAAAAAAAAAACCAAAGTCTATATAAAGATGATAAAATAACAAAACATTATTTACTTCTCTATTTTCTCTTGGAACCATCTTTCTATTTATTATATTTTCCACTAAACCTTCATATCTTCCCTATTTTCTACTTGAAAACTCCAATGGAGAATGAGAGGTCAATTTCTTTCGGTTTCTTTTACAACAGAATCAACAATAGTGCAGGAGTAATTTTCTTTTACAAGATTTTGATATGTTTAAATTTGTTACATGGCTTCTTCCCTTATCTTTGATTTGTATATATATTGTAAATCACATGAGAAAATATCTTCCACCATATTTATATTAATTTTATTATGTATTTTTTCTTTGGGTACTCTTTCCAAATTGTGTGCAACTAATAACAACAACAATGTAGTCTTGGGAGGTCTTGGTGGGGACTAGTGTTTTCTTTCCTGTGACCTATTAGCTAGTGTTATAGACATATTTGGGCACTGCAATCCCAATCACATATGTCCATAAACCAAGGAATTCTAAGCCCCTAAAAGTGTTGTTTCATACCCTAAAGGAACAAGGTCAACTGATTACATCATTTCCCATAATTTATCGGAAAACTAGTGTCCATTCAGAGCTACTAGTCCCACTAAGACGGGTAGGTATCTTAGAAACAAACAAACTAAAGTCACTTGTGCTTTCCTTTATGAAAGATAGATGAGAGATATATAACCATAAACAATATAGGATGATATGTATATTGACCATACAAATGCATACACCAATACAAGATTCAAAAATATACAAGAATATGGAGGAAAACTCAAATAGCTTTATTGATAGAAGTAGTAGAAGAGAGGATTACAACCCAGTGGTCTGACCCAGCGCCATCCTCCCAGCATGAAAGCCCTCTTCACCTCATGAAAAGCTAGATCACCCAACACTATAATGTTTCATAGAGAAACCAATAGCACTTCCTTACAAAAATACAAAATTCCAGCCTCTGGATCTCTAGGATGAATGATCCATATATAGATATTTGCAGGGGGATGAGTCAGCTTTTGGGATTTTGATTAGTGTCATTTCTCTGATAGTTCTTCGTTCCACTTGGAGATTTCATGATCTCTTACTCATCCCTGGGCGAATTTAGAGAGGCAAGTGTCAAATGAGCAGTTTCTAGAAGATTCTCTGGGTTTCCACCTAGAAAACGGCCTCTGCCATTTGTCTACTCTCACCCATCGCACCTATAGAAGGGCTTTTTAGTATGCATTGCACCCCCCATGTGCAATAGGTGAGATGCATCGTGCCCTGACCATGGAGCAGGTGGGATGGTCCATTTTTGACTAGTTCTGATTAGTTTTTTACGGAGAACTTCTGGGAAATGATGCAATCAACTAACCTTGTTCCTTTAGGGTATGAAACAACACTTTTAGGGGTTTAGAAGCCCTTGGTTTATGGACATATGTGATTGGAGTTGCAGTGCCAAATATGTCTATAACAATTGCCCCCTAAAGCATGAGGTCATAAATCTTCTGATGTCGGGTGAAATGCTTTATCATGAGGATTCGAGGTTTTTCGAACTGGAAGGTGACCTGTAATAAGATACAACACAATACATTATCTTGAAAATATTTTCATGATCTAGCTAAGGCAGGCATTCCCATGCTCAGCTTTATAAATTAATTTTCATGTACATAGGATAGACAATCGTCTGTGTGGCAGACTGATGATTCTCGTAGAGCCATTATCCCTTAGCTTGGATGATTATCTGTGCAGCTATGAAGTACATTTGATGTCTTTATTTTCCTAAATATATCGCAGCCCAGATGGATGAAACTAGATCCAGGGTCTTCAAACTCATTCAATCTTTGCCCGAAGTACAAGTCAATCCATGTGAAAAGATGTTCTGATGTCGAACATGGAAAGACATCCCTAATTACCAGCCAATGATGAAAGTTGTTAACAGGCGTGAGAGGAATCATCGATAATGATAATGACCCTCAAGGTATTGCAGTACAATTCACATGGTGCGAATACATGAGTCGATATCGAACACCATGCAAAATCTTTCAGTCAAAGGCCATTGACGTAAACCTATCGTCGGAAGTGAGAAACTTGCCATTGAGGCATGCAAGCTTCAACTTACTGAAAGGGTTGTTCCTAGGTCAACTTCTTGGATAATGAGCTGATGTTGACAAGAAGTGACCCATCATAGGAGGGCCTTAATGAATCCCACATCTACGACATGAAATGGAGCAAATGATTTTGTGGAGGTGAAAACGATCTGATGGTACAAGGTTCAGGGTGGTGGTCATGAAAAAATGGAGCGTGAAGGTATTGCAGCGGATGAGGCGCTATCTGGGTTGGTGAATTCTCTGAGTGACTTCTCTTGAACATATCGGCGACACTGAAATGGATTGGTAGCATTGACCGCAAAAATGGATGGTACGAAGGACCAATGGTGATATGACCGGTGAATGAAATAACCCAACCCGACTCAATCATGGTGATGGAGTGAAAGTGTCATGTTCAAGAGCGACTTGCTACCAATAAAGTTCTTCAAGTTTTCTTCCAAATTTTTCACCAGTCATTGCTGACCAGTACCTCTTTATTTTTGTCAAGATTGAGGAGGATAACATATGCTTGTTCTATAATTTGCCCTTCGGGAAAACCTGTCGCTATGTTTTAGCAAGCCTAGTGACAGTGAAACTCGCTCTTGTCTGTAATGGACAAGTTTGTCGTTATTGTTTTAACAAGTTTAACGACAAAGATAACTCAGTCCCGTTCAGTTTTAGAGAGTTTGAAAAGAGACGGAAAGGAAACTCCAATAGTCCTTTCTCGTAGTATAATCCCTTAAGTCTGAAAAAGTATAAAATAATACGTAAGGGATGACTTTTCTGATCACTTTAGCAAGCCAAAAAAGAGAAGCGCTCGATCTTTTTGTGTAATGATCCCTCAGGTCCACAAAGATTAAAATCTAGAGGAGGGATGGAACTTCCAATCACTTTAATGAGCTGGAGAGGCCAATTGCTCAGAAATCTTTTTATATTTTACGAGTCTAAAAAGAGCTTAAAATAGACTCGTTATTTCCAAACACTTTAACGAGCTGGAATGCTCAACAATATTTTTATATTTAACGAGTCTAAAAAGGGTTTAAAGAAAACTCAGTTTTTTGAGGAACGAGTGATATTTTCGGGTAGCAACTGGGTCCAGGTAAGTTTGGAACTTTTCAATCACGGTAGTGTAAAGAAGGTGGCTAACAGAATCGCTCACCGCAACTATTCCTCAAAAGGGTAAACAATCAAGTGGAGCTGTATGATGGGCTAAAAAGTGGAGGTGATGGTAAGAACATGACCAAAGCTCAAAAGTTGATAGCAATGCGATCACAAAGGTTATTTACCAAGGTGGGTTCATTTTTTAATGAGCTTGAACTCTGGGGGAACATATGCTCATTGCTAGGTTTATTTTTTAACGAGCTTGAACTTCACGTAAACCTACTCGTGAGGTGGGTTCATTTTTTAACGAGCTTGAACTCTGGGGGAACATATGCTCATTGCTAGGTTTGCATGCCCCCAACATGATGCAAATGAGAGTCTCTTGTAACCAGATGGAAATCACTGCAGTGAAGCAGGACGGCTTCGTCTAGAATAGACAAAGGTGAATGGTGTGACAGACCAATCACATAACCTACAAGGAAACTTATCTTTACAACTAGGTGCATGCCCCCAAAGCTTCATTACATTCACTAGACTACTCATGGCAATTAAGTAGATGGAATGAAGATTTACGAGATACTGATTTCGCTCGGAATCCGCTATATTTACAGTATTTGATAGAAAATCAAAAACTGAAGGATGATTAAGGTCACTGGAATAATCTTTGTGGTAATCCAGAATATGGGAACGATTGTGGTAATCTTCCCGAATGTTGTGTTCAATGCATTGCGATCGATAGGGTGGCAGACATGGCTTCCTAAGGATAAAGGATATAGCCTATTGTGGTCTCCCAATATATACTCGATGGTACAAGGGAGCACAAGTCCATACTGGCACTTGTATTAAAGAGGAGGAATCACACAACCTACAATGAAAACGATAGTTATTGGGCTTTATGACGGCGAAATATGTCTCTAACCTAGACTTCTAGATATTGTGCGTTAGGTTCCAAGGCATTTTTATGTTCATTGAGGTTTATTTTACAGTTCATCTTTCTTAAGAAGTTTACCTTTGAGGTTCACCACGTGATATAGATATACAATTCCTAAATATGCAATCTAAGATGATAAACAGTCATTTACTTTCTTTTAACAATGAAAATCCTAGCTACTAAGGAAAGAGAAGTAAAATTCTTTCAACATAGAGCAGAAAGCACAAACTAAGATGCACTGTCCTAAATCAATTTTCGCATGCAGTCTAAATGCAAATGCACATGCATGTATTTGTCTTTTAGTTTCCTTAATGTGAGAATGACAAAAAGAAAACTAAATACAGATCCGAACTATCTTTCCTCAAAGCGACACTTTAGCAATTTCTTTTCAAAAACGAAAGGAAGATTTAGATGACACTTTCAATTTTGACTCAAAAACTACTTTTGAAACATCAAAGAATTGATGATTCAAATCAAATATAATGACAAAAGTGTAATCAACTATATAAAAGAGGAAGACTTTATGACACTCTTTTCTTTGACTGAAAACGACACTTGCAACACTTTCAAATCAAAAGACGATAGTTCGATTAAGCTACTGTTTGCAAAGGAGAATTGTAAATGATGAAAAATGGATAAAAAAAACATTCAAAATTCTTTATCAATGGAGGTTGAATGATGCAAAGGAAGAAGGTTTCAACAATGATATACTAATCATAGACAACAAAAGTGCTGAATAGAGCTGAAAACAATGAAGAAAAAAACCAAAATCTCGAGGCAGAAACAATCTCATTCAATAATCGCACTTGTAACATAGGGAAACAGGGATGCATCTCACCTGCAACACATGGAAGGTGCGATGCATCCAGGTTGCCAATGAGAGACAGTGCGATGGTCCAGGGACGAGACTGAGCTTGGTTTTCACTCACAGTTTGCAGCTAAGTTCAGGAATTTAGGCTGAGCTAATGATAGACAGTAAACACAAAGTATAGGGACTGATCTAATGAGGTTATTTGAGCTACCACCAGGGCACTTAGGATGTTTGCAAGTCAGATGTTCAGTTCATAAACTAACCCGAAGATTGACTGAAGCAGCGTTGATCTAATTTGCAGTTGCATAGCAAAAGCAGTTTGAAGTTTAGCTAGCTTAACTTCAGGCTTTGTATGTAGTTTATAAAGCAAACAACAGTGACTAACAATAAAACTATTCATTCCCCAACGGAGTCTCCATTTTGTTATCGGGAAACTAGTGTCCATTCAGAGCTACTAGTCCCACTAAGACGGGTAACTATCTTAGAAACAAACAAACTAAAGTTACTTGTGTTTTCCTTTATGACAGATAGATGGGAAAGAAGTAGAGAGTACCAACCTCGGTCTTTGACTTGGCTCCTTGCTTTTTTCCTCCCCCCTTTGACAGAGCCTCGCCACTCTTTCCTCACTTGTCTCGCTTCAAAGAACACCTGTAGAGTGAAAGCAGCATAATACCATCAAAGCATAAAGATATATAACCATAAACAATATAGGATCAGAGGTATATTAAGCATACAAATGCATACACCAATACAAGATTCAGAAATATACAAGAATATGGAGGAAAACTCAAATAGCTTTATTGATAGAAGTAGTAGAAGAGAGGATTACAACCCAGCGATCTGACCCAGCACCATCCTCCCAGCATGAAAGCCCTCTTCACCTCATGAAAAGCTAGATCACCCAACACTATAATAGTTTCACAGAGAAACCAACAACACTTCCTTACAAAAATACAAAATTCTAGCCTCTGGATCTCTAGGATGAGGGATCCATATATAGATATTTACAGGGTGGTGAGTCAGCTTCTGGGATTTTGATTAGTGTCATTTCTCTGATAGTTCTTGGTTCCACATGGAGATTTCATGATCTCTTACTCATCCTTGGGCGAATTCAGAGAGGCAAGTGTCAAATGAGAAGTTTCTAGAAGATTCTCTGGGTTTCCACCTAGAAAACTGCGTCTGCCATTTGTTTACCCTCACCCATCGCACCCTATAGAAGTGCTTTTAAGTATGCATCACACCCTCCGTGTGCAATAGGTGAGATGCATTTCACCCTGAGCATGGAGCAGGTGAGATGGTCCAGTTTCAACTAGTTCTGAGTAGTTTTTCAGGGAGAACTTCTGGGAAATGATGTAATTAGCTAACCTTGTTCCTTTAAGGTATGAAACAACACTTTTAGGTGTTTATAAGCCCTTGGTTTATGGACATATGTGATTAGGGTTGCAGTGCCCAAATATGTCTATAACAGTATTTGGGCTCGAAGTGGTATATCATTTTCATTAATTATTTTTGGATGGAAACGATGGGTCTAGGGCTCTAGACCTTTATCAAAAAGGAAAATAAAATACTTGCATAGTTGAAGTATAGTATTACAAATTCATTATTAAATATGAATATTATTTTTTAAAAATATTGCAATGTTTTTAGTAATATGGGAAGTTCAATAATGGAGGGGAACCAAAAAAGGATGATTATTAAAAAATAAAAATGATAATTTTAAAAAATCTTATGTAGACTGGTATGAATAGTAAATGTATAATATTAAGAATTCATTATTAGATATTGTTATGAAACTAGCTCACAAAAAGATAGAAGAGATAGATGAACTCCTTAGAAATAAGCCTCTTCGAGAGGGAAACTTTCTTTACATTACACAATTGAATAATTCTTGGATGATTCAAATAACAAAACCTCCTTTCTATATACAGGAGTCTAAGGGGTCACAATATAACCCAAGCCGACCTAACCATAATAATATAAGGCCACATAAATAATAATAGTGGGCTTCTAGGGTGACCACTGCTGCAGACAAAAGCAACGCAAATAGCCAAGGTAGTGAATGGATCCTCCTGTATAAAATCTTCCATATTCTTCCCCATAGGCAAAGAGGTGAGGTCAATGGCTGTAGCATATCAAGAAGGGAAAACGGAGATAGCAAGTCCAGATTTACTCACCAAACAAATTTGCAGCAACACAGTTGATGTAGAGAATGCAGATGATAGAAACGATAAAGTAGAGCAATTAGAATCGAATAAAAGGTGGGTGGCGAACGAGAGGAAGTTTAAGGGGAGAGGAGAAACATGCATTCGGTGTACAGAGGTGTGAGGAAACGTAAATGGGGAAGGTGGGTATCAGAAATAAGAGAGCCCAAGAATAAATCTCGCATCTGGCTCAGCTCCTTCTCTACCCCAGAAATGGCGGCTCGTGCACACGACGTGGCCACTCTGTGTTTGAAAGGCCACTTGGCTCTTCTCAATTTCCCGGAAACTATCCATCATCTTCCTCGACCCATATCTAATGCAGCAAGAGATATACAGGAAGCTGCAGTGGCTGTAGCCTTTGTTAATCTGCCCATTACTTCTCCTCCTTCTCAAACTTCCCTTCAGTTTGTGGATCTACAGGAGAAGGCAGAGGTTATTGAGGTAGATATCAAGCAGAGCGAGGACTTTTCCAAAGTCGACTTGACAACATTTCTTACAAACACACCTTATCATATGCTTGACGGCCAATACTTCAATTCACCTTATCATATGCTTGACGACCAATACTTCAATTCAGATGAAATCGACGAAGATGATAGCTGAGCTGGTGAATTAGTTCTCTGGCAATTTTCTCAGTGAACAATATATTAATTGTCTGTCAACATGGGAGATTGTATGGGGCTTCTAACCCATACGTTTCCGCATTAGCCCAGTTTAGGTACTCTTTGTTACTCTATTGTGTTTGTAAGAATCACTTCCCTTCTGAGCCATTAATGAAGAATTCCTTAATCAGGCTACCCAAATGGTTGGGAGGTATCATGACAATTTGGTGAGTGTCTTGTTATCTTTCTCTGTGTAAAACGTCCAACACTCTTGGGTTGTTTGGGTTTTAGTGGTTTATTTGATGGAGTTCCAATCAATAGTATGTTATCTTTCAATGTGTAAAACTTCGAGCACGGTTGGGTTTTTAATGGTTTATTTGATACAATTCTAATTAATAGTATGGAAGTTTTGGTTTTAATGGTTTATTCCATCGAGTTCTAACCTTGAAATTTATGTATTTTTTTGTTTTTTGTTTTTTTTTAATTTAAAATTTAAAAATTAAATTTGTTATATATATTATTATAGATTCAAGTCTTTGGTTGGTGGTACAATTGGCAAAAAGCATAAAACAACAAAAAAAAATTATTTAAAAATATTATGGAAAATGGTATGAATAGTTGAAGTATAGTATTACAAATTCATTATTAAATACGAATATTATTTTTTAAAAATATTACAATGTTTTTAGTAATATGGGAAGTTCAATAATGGAGGGGAACCAAAAAAGATGATAATTAAAAAATAAAAATGATAATTTTAAAAAATCTTATGTAGACTAGTATGAATAGTAAATGTATAATATTAAGAATTCATTATTAGATATTGTTATGAAATTAGCTCACAAAAAGATAGAAGAGATAGATGAACTCAGAAATAAGCCTCTTCGAGACGGCAACGTTCTTTACATTACACAAATGAATAATTCTTGTATGATTCAAATAACAAAACCTCCTTTCTATATATAGGTGTCTAAGGTGCCACAATATAACCCGAGCCGACCTAACCATAATAATATAAGGCCACATAAATAACAATAATGGGCTTCTAGGGTGACCACTGCTGCAGCCAAAAGTAGCGCAAATAGCCAAGGCAGTGAATGGATCCTCCCGTATAAAATCTCCCATATTCTTCCCCATAGGCAAAGAGGTGAGGTCAATGGCTGTAGCGTATCAAGAAGGGCAAACGGAGACAACAAGTCTAGATTTACCCACCAAACAAATTTGCAGCAGCACAGTTGATGTAGAGAATGCAAATGATAGAAATGATAAAGTAGAGCAATTAGAATTGAATGAAAGGTTGGTGGAGAACGGGAGGAAGTTTAAGGGAAGAGGAGAAACACGACATCCGGTGTATAGAGGGGTGAGGAAACATAAATGGGGAAGGTGGGTATCAAAAATAAGAGAACCCAAGAAGAAATCTCACATCTGGCTCAGCTCCTTCTCTACCCCAGAAATGGTGGCTCGTGCACACGACCTAGCCGCTCTGTGCTTGAAAGGCCACTTGGCTCTTCTCAATTTCCTGGAAAATGTCCATCATCTTCCTCACCCCATATCTAATGTAGCAAGAGATATAATCCACGCATTACTTCTCCTCCTTCTCAAACTTCTCTTCAGTTTGTGGATCTACAGGATAAGGCAGAGGTTATTGAGGTAGATATCAAGTAGAGCGAGGACTTTTCCAAAGTCGACTTGACAACATTTCTTACAAACACACCTTATCATATGCTTGACGACCAATACATCAATTCACCTTAACATATGCTTGACGGCCAATACTTCAATTCAGATGAATTCGACAAAGATGATAGCCGAGCTGGTGAATTAGTTCTCTGGCAATTTTCTCAGTGAACAATATATTAATTGTCTGTCAACATGGGAGATTGTATGGGGCTTCTAACCCATACATTTCTGCATTAGCCCAGTTTAGGTACTCTTTGTTACTGTATTGTGTTTGTAAGAATCATTTCCCTTCTGAGCCAATAAAGAACTGTTCCTTGATCAGGCCACCCAAATGGTTGGGAGGTATCATGACAATTTGGTGAGTGTCTTGTTATCTTTCTCTGTGTAAAACATCCAGCACTGTTGGGTTGTTTGGTTTTTAGTTGTTTATTTGATGGAGTTCCAATCAATAGTATGTTATCTTTCAATGTGTAAAGCTTCGAGAATGGTTGGGTTTTTAATGGTTTATTTGATAGAGTTCTAATTAGTAGTATGGAAGTGTTGGTTTTAATGGTTTATTCCATCGAGTTCTAACCTTGAAATTTATGTAGTTTTTTGTTTTTTTTTTTTTTAATCTTAAAATTTAAAAATAAATTTTTATATATAATATTATTATAGATTCAAGTCTTGGTGGGTGGCACAATAGGCAAAAAGCAAAAACAACAAAAAAAAATATTTTTAAAAAAATATTAAGGAAAATGGTAAATGAATAGTTGAAGTATAGTATTACAAATTCATTATTAATACGAATATTATTTTTTAAAAATATTACAATGTTTTTAGTAATATGGGAAGTTCAATAATGGAGGGGAACCAAAAAAGGATGATAATTAAAAAATAAAAATGATAATTTTAAAAAATCTTATGTAGACTAGTATGAATAGTAAATGTATAATATTAAGAATTCATTATTAGATATTGTTATGAAACTAGCTCACAAAAAGATAGAAGAGATAGATGAACTCGGAAATAAGCCTCTTCGAGAGGGCAACCTTCTTTACATTACACAATTGAATAATTCTTGTATGATTCAAATAACAAAACCTCCTTTCTATATACAGGAGTCTAAGGGGTCACAATATAACCCAAGCTCACCTAACCATAATAATATAAGGCCACATAAATAACAATAATCGGCTTCTAGGGTGACCACTGCTGCAGCCAAAAGCAGCGCAAATAGCCAAGGCAGTGAATGGATCCTCCCGTATAAAATCTCCCATATTCTTCCCCATAGGCAAAGAGGTAAGGTCAATGGCTGTAGCGTATCAAGAAGGGCAAACGGAGACAGAAAGTCCAGATTTACCTACCAAACAAATTTGCAGTAGCACAGTTGATGTAGAGAATGCAAATGATAGAAATGATAAAGTAGAGCAATTAGAATCGAGTGAAAGGTTGGTGGAGAACGAGAGGAAGTTTAAGGGAAGAGGAGAAACACGACATCCGGTGTACAGAGGGCTGAGGAAATGTAAATGGGCAAGGTGGGTATCAAAAATAAGAGAACCCAAGAAGAAATCTTGCATCTGGCTCGGCTCCTTCTCTACACCAAAAATGGTGGCTCGTGCACACGACGTAGCCGCTCTGTGTTTGAAAGGCCACTTGGCTCTTCTCAATTTCCCGAAAACTGTCGATCATCTTCCTCACCCCATATCTAATGCAGGAAGAGATATAATCCACGCATTACTTCTCCTCCTTCTCAAACTTCTCTTCAGTTTGTGGATCTACAGGAGAAGGCAGAGGTTATTGAGGTAGATATCAAGCAGAGCGAGGACTTTTCCAAAGTCGACTTGACAACATTTCTTACAAACACACCTTATCATATGCTTGACGGCCAATACATAAATTCACCTTAACATATGCTTGACGGCCAATACTTCAATTCAGATGAATTCGATGAAGATGATAGCCAAGCTGGTGAATTAGTTCTCTAGCAATTTTCTCAGTGAACAATATATTAATTGTCTGTCAACATTGGAGATTGTATGGGGCTTCTAACCCATACGTTTCTGCATTAGGCCAGTTTAGGTACTCTTTGTTACTGTATTGTGTTTGTAAGAATCATTTCCCTTCTGAGCCATTAATGAACTGTTCCTTGATCAGGCCACCCCAATGGTTGGGAGGTATCATGACAATTTGGTGAGTGTCTTGTTATCTTTCTCTGTGTAAAACATCCAGCACTGTTGGGTTGTTTGGTTTTTAGTTGTTTATTTGATGGAGTTCCAATCAATAGTATGTTATCTTTCAATGTGTAAAACTTCGAGCACGGTTGGGTTTTTAATGGTTTATTTGATAGAGTTCTAATTAGTAGTATGGAAGTGTTGGTTTTAATGGTTTATTCCATCGAGTTCTAAACTTGAAATTTATGTAGTTTTTTGTTTTTTTTTTTATTTAAAATTTAAATTTAATTTTTATATATTATATTATAGATTCAAGTCTTGGTGGTGGTACAATAGGCCAAAAGCATAAAACAAAAAAAAAATGATTTAAAAAAATATTATGGAAAATGGTATGAATAGTTGAAGTATAGTTTTACAAATTCATTATTAAATACCAATATTATTTTTTAAAAATATTACAATGTTTTTAGTAATATGGGAAGTTCAATAATGGAGGGGAACCAAAAAAGGATGATAATTAAAAAATAAAAATGATAATTTTAAAAAATCTTATGTAGACTACTATGAATAGTAAATGTATAATATTAAGAATTCATTATTAGATATTGTTATGAAACTAGCTCACAAAAAGATAGAAGAGATAGATGAACTCCTTAGAAATAAGCCTCTTCGAGAGGGCAACCTTCTTTACATTACGCAATTGAATAATTCTTGGATGATTCAAATAACAAAACCTCCTTTTTATATACAGGAGTCTAAGGGGTCACAATATAACCCAAGCCGACCTAATAATAATAATATAAGGCCATATAAATAACAATAGTGGGCTTCTAGGGTGACCACTGCTGCAGCCAAAAGCAGCGCATAGCCAAGGCAATGAATGGATCCTCCTGTATAAAATCTCCCATATTCTTCCCCACACACAAAGAGCTGAGGTCAATGGCTGTAGCGTATCAGGAAGGGCAAACGGAGACAGCAAGTCCAAATTTACCAACCAAACAAATTTGCAGCATCACAGTTGATGTAGAGAATGCAGATGATAGAAATGATAAAGTAGAGAAATTAGAATCGAATGAAACGTGGGTGGAGAACGGGAGGAAGTTTAAGGGAAGAGGAGAAACACGACATCCGGTGTACATAGGGGTGAGGAAACGTAAATGGGGAAAGTGGGTATCAGAAATAAGAGAACCCGAGAAGAAATCTCGCATCTGGCTCGGCTCCTTCTCTACCCCAGAAATGGTGGCTCGTGCACACGACGTAGCCGCTCTGTGTTTGAAAGGCCACTTGGCTCTTCTCAATTTCCCAGAGATTGTCTATCATCTTCCTCACCCCATATCTAATGCAGCAAGAGATATAATCCGTGCATTACTTCTCTTCCTTCTCAAACTTCTCTTCAGATTGTGGATCTACAGGAGAAGGCAGAGGTTATTGAGGTAGATATCAAGTAGAGCGAGGACTTTTCCAAAGTCAACTTGACAACATTTCTTACAAACACACCTTATCATATGCTTGACGGCTAATACTTCAATTCACCTTAACATATGCTTGACGGCCAATACTTCAATTCAGATGATTCGACGAAGATGATAGCCAAGCTGGTGAATTAGTTCTCTAGCAATTTTCTCAGTGAACAATATATTAATTGTCTGTCAACATGGGAGATTGTATGGGGCTTCTAACCCATACGTTTCTGCATTAGGCCAGTTTAGGTACTCTTTGTTACTGTATTGTGTTTGTGAGAATCATTTCATTTCTGAGCCATTAATGAACTGTTCCTTGATCAGGCCACCCAAATGGTTGGGATGTATCATGACAATTTGGTGAGTGTCTTGTTATCTTTCTCTGTGTAAAACATCCAGCACTGTTGGGTTGTTTGGTTTTTAGTTGTTTATTTGATGGAGTTCCAATCAATAGTATGGTATCTTTCAATGTGTAAAACTTCAAGCACGGTTGGGTTTTTAATGGTTTATTTGATAGAGTTCTAATTAGTAGTATGGAAGTGTTGGTTTTAATGGTTTATTCCATCGAGTTCTAACCTTGAAATTTATGTAGTTTTTTGTTTTTTTTTTTAAAATTAAAAATTTAAAAATTAAATTTGTTTTAATATTATTATGGATTCAAGTTTTGGTTGGGGTACAATAGGCACAAAAAGCATAAAACAACAAAAAAAAATTATTTAAAAATATTATGGAAAATGGTATGAATAGTTGAAGTATAGTATTACAAATTCATTATTAAATACGAATATTATTTTTTAAAAATATTACAATGTTTTTAGTAATATGGGAAGTTCAATAATGGAGGGGAACCAAAAAAGGATGATAATTAAAAAATAAAAATGATAATTTTAAAAAATCTTATGTAGACTAGTATGAATAGTAAATGTATAATATTAAGAATTCATTATTAGATATTGTTATGAAACTAGCTCACAAAAAGATAGAAGAGATAGAGGAACTCCTTAGAAATAAGCCTCTTCGAGAGGGCAACCTTCTTTACATTACGCAATTGAATAATTCTTGGATGATTCAAATAACAAAACCTCCTTTCTATATACAGGAGTCTAAGGGGTCACAATATAACCCAAGCCGACCTAATCATAATAATATAAGGCCATATAAATAACAATAGTGGGATTCTAGGGTGACCACTGCTGCAGCCAAAAGCAGCGCATAGCCAAGGCAGTGAATGGATCCTCCTGTATAAAATCTCCCATATTCTTCCCCATACACAAAGAGCTGAGGTCAATGGCTGTAGCGTATCAAGAAGGGCAAACGGAGACAGCAAGTCCAAATTTACCAACCAAACAAATTTGCAGCATCACAGTTGATGTAGAGAATGCAGATGATAGAAATGATAAAGTAGAGAAATTAGAATCGAATGAAAGGTGGGTGGAGAACGGGAGGAAGTTTAAGGGAAGAGGAGAAACACGACATCCGGTGTACAGAGGGGTGAGGAAACGTAAATGGGGAAAGTGGGTATCAGAAATAAGAGAACCCGAGAAGAAATCTCGCATCTGGCTCGGCTCCTTCTCTACCCCAGAAATGGTGGCTCGTGCACACGACGTAGCCGCTCTGTGTTTGAAAGGCCACTTGGCTCTTCTCAATTTCCCAGAGATTGTCTATCATCTTCCTCACCCCATACGTTTCTGCATTAGGCCAGTTTAGGTACTCTTTGTTATTGTATTGTGTTTGTGAGAATCATTTCCCTTCTGAGCCATTAATGAATTGTTCCTTGATCAGGCCACCCAAATGGTTGGGAGGTATCATGACAATTTGGCGAGTGTCTTGTTATCTTTCTCTCTGTAAAACATCCAGCACTGTTGGGTTGTTTGGTTTTAGTTGTTTATTTGATGGAGTTCCAATCAATAGTATGTTATCTTTCAATGTGTAAAACTTTGAGCATGGTTGGGTTTTTAATGGTTTATTTGATAGAGTTCTAATTAGTAGTATGGAAGTGTTGGTTTTAATGGTTTATTCCATCGAGTTCTAACCTTGAAATTTATGTAGTTTTTTGTTTTTTTTTTTAATTTAAATAAAAATTATTTTTTTATATATATTTATTATAGATTCATCTTTGTCTGGTGTTACAATACGGGCAAAAAGCATAAACAAAAAAAAATGATTTAAAAATATTATGAAAAATGGTATGAATAGTTGAAGTATAGTTTTACAAATTCATTATTAAATACGAATATTATTTTTTAAAAATATTACAATGTTTTTAGTAATATGGGAAGTTCAATAATGGAGTGGAACCAAAAAAGGATGATAATTAAAAAATAAAAATTGTAATTTTAAAAAATCTTATGTAGACTAGTATGAATAGTAAATGTATAATATTAAGAATTCATTATTAGATATTGTTATGAAACTAGCTCACAAAAAGATAGAAGAGATAGATGAACTCCTTAGAAATAAGCCTCTTCAAGAGAGCAACTTTCTTTACATTACACAATGGAATAATTCTTGGATGATTCAAATAACAAAACCTCCTTTCTATATACAGGAGCCTAAGGGGTCACAATATAACCCAAGCCGACCTAACCATAATAATATAAGGCCACATAAATAAAAATAGTGGGCTTCTAGGGTGACCACTGCTGCAGCCAAAAGTAGCACAAATAGCCAAGGCAGTGAATGGATCCTCCCGTATAAAATCTCCCATATTCTTCCCCATAGGCAAAGAGGTGAGGTCAATGGCTGTAGTGTATCAAGAAGGGCAAACGGAAACAGCAAGTCCATATTTACCCACCAAACAAATTTGCAGCAACACAGTTGATGTAGAGAATGTAGATGATAAAAATGATAAAATAGAGCAATTAGAATCGAATGAAAGGTGGGTGGAGAACGGGAGGAAGTTTAAGGTAAGAGGAGAAGCATGACATCTGGTGTACAGAGGGGTGAGGAAACGTAAATGGGGAAGGTGGGTATCAGAAATAAGAGAACCCAAGAAGAAATCTCGCATCTGGCTCGGCTCCTTCTCTACCCCAGAAATCGCAGCCTGTGCACATGACGTGGTCGCTCTCTGTTTGAAAGGCCACTTGGCTCTTCTCAGTTTCCCGGAAACTGTCCATCATCTTCCTCGCCCCATATCTAATGCAGCAAGAGATATAATCCGCACATTACTTCTCCTCCTTCTAAAACTTCTCTTGAGTCTGTGGATCTACAGGAGAAGGCAGAGGTTATTGAGGTAGATATCAAGCAGAGCAAGGACTTTTCCAAAGTCCACTTGACAACATTTCTTACAAACACACCTTATCATATGCTTGACGACCAATACTTCAATTCACCTTATTATATGCTTGACGGCCAATACTTCAATTCAGATGAATTTGACGAAGATGATAGCCGAGCTGGTGAATTAGTTCTCTAGCAATTTTCTCAGTGAACAATATATTAACTGTCTGTCAACATGGGAGATTGTATGGGGCTTCTAACCCATACGTTTCCGCATTAGCCCAGTTTAGGAACTCTTTGTTACTGTATTGTTTTTGTAAGAATCATTTCCCTTTTGAGCCATTAAGGAAGTGTTCCTTAATCAGGCCACCCAAATGGTTGGGAGGTATCATGACAATTTGCTGAGTGTCTTGTTATCTTTCTCTGTGTAAAACGTCCAGCATTGTTGGGTTGTTTGGTTTTTAGTGGTTTATTTTATGGAGTTCCAATCAATAGTATGTTATCTTTCAATGTGAAACTTCGAGCACGGTTGGGTTTTTAATGGTTTATTTGATAGAGTTCTAATTAGTAGTATGGAAGTGTTGGTTTTAATGGTTTACTCCATTGAGTTCTAACCTTGAAATTTATGTAGTTTTTTGTTTTTTTTTTTAATATTTAAAATTTAAAAATTAAATTTGTTATATATATATATTATTATAGATTCAAGTCTTGGTTGGTGGTACAAATTGACAACAAAAAAAAAATGATTTAAAAAAATATTATGGAAAATGGTATGAATAGTTGAAGTATAGTATTACAAATTCATTATTAAATATGAACATTATATTTTAAAAATATTACAATGTTTTTAGTAATATGGGAAGGTCAATAATGGAGGGGAACCAAAAAAAGATGATAATTAAAAAATAAAAATGATAATTTTAAAAAATCTTATGTAGACTAGTATGAATAGTAAATGTATAATATTAAGAATTCATTATTAGATATTGTTATGAAACTAGTTCATAAAAAGGTAGAAGAGATAGATGAACTCCTTAGAAATAAGCCTCTTCGAGAGGGCAACCTCCTTTACATTACACAATTGAATAATTGTTGGATGATTCAAATGACAAAACCTCCTTTCTATATGTAGGAGTCTAAGGGGTCACAATATAACCCAAGCTGACCTAACCATAATAATATAAGGCCAGATAAATAACAATAGTAGGCTTCTGGGGTGCACAATAATAACAATATGGGGACAACAGGGTCACAACAATGACAATAAGGGATACACTGACAAAAGTAATGGGGTAATCACTAGTATTATAGGGACCCAACATGCCCCCCTCCTTCAAAAAAGTGTTCTCCTCAATGCTTGAGTAGTTCTAGATGCTTTTGTAAAAAATTCTCATCCTCCCATGTGGGACCTTCAACGAGTAAGTTCTTCCAGTTAACGAGATACTCTGAATTTGATCGGTTTCATAGCTGTCGAGTTCTTGTTTCTTTAACTGCTTCAGGTTCCAATATGATCTTTCCTTCCTCATCAAGTTCTAGCAATATTGTTTGAACTGGGAACTTGTCACCAATAACCTTCTTTAAGCATGAAACATCGAAAACGGGGTGCACTCGGGAAGTTGCAGGAAGGTCCAATTTGTATGCCATTGTACCTATCTTTTGCAACACCCTGTATGGACCATAATACTTTGGTGATAATTTATTATCCTTCTTAGCTTGCTTGAGGGACATTTGTTCATATGGTTCCAATCACCTACATCAAGACTTCTTTCACTGCGATGTTGATCTGCATGCTATTTCATTCCATTCTGCGTCAAGGTGGGATTATCCTTTAAGAGTTGGAGAACTTGTTGTTGATTCTCGATGTGATCTTCCATTGCTTGAACCTTAGAATTTTCTTTTAAATATGATGTGATGGATGGTGGTTGATATCCATAAAGTGCAATAAATGGGGTCATTTTTGTTGAAGTATAGAAAAAAGTGTTATACCACCATTCAGTGAGAGGCAACCATTTGACCCAATGTGTTTGTTTATCAGCTATAAAGCAACGAAGATTTCCTTCCAAAAATTTGTTTACTATCTCAGTTTGCCCATCATATTGAGGATGATAAGATGAACTATGAGCTAACTGAGTACCAAAACAAGAAAATAATTCTGTCCAAAAATTTCCAGTGAAGATGGGATCTCTATCGCTTACAATAATCTTTGGGTTTCCATGTAGCTTTTGTATTGTTTCCATAAATGTAGTAGAAACTGTAGTAGCTTTAAATGGATGAGATAATGCACAAAAGTGTGCATACTTGGTAAGTCTGTCAACTACCACCATGATGACACTCTTCTCTTCAGATTTGGGTAAACCTATGATAAAATCCATTGAAACCTCCTCCCAACATTGACTTGGAATGGATAAAGGTTGTAGTAGACTTGGGGTCTTAATTGTTTCAACTTTATTTGTTGGCAAACCAAACATTCCGCCACAAACTTTTGAATATCATATTTAAGGCCATCCGAAAAAAAATTCCTTCTTAACCCTGTGCTAAGTTTTTAAAAATCCTGAGTGCCCTCCTAAGGGAGAGGCGTGGAATTCCATAAGAATCTTTTGTTTGAATTGGGAATTCTTATATAGGTATAAGCAATCTTTTTGCCATAATGAATCATTTTTCTAGTTAAATGTATCAGATGCATTGGGATCTTGTTGTAGCTTTGGAATGAGTTCCCCCACTTTTTCGTCATTCTTCCATTCATCCCTTGCTTCGTTTATCCAATCTGGTTGGATAATAGATATGGCACAAAGCAATGCTTCCACATCCTCATCCTTTCTAGAGAGTGCATCTGCCACAACATTTTTCTTCCCTTTTTTGTAGATGATTTCAAAGTCATAACCCAACATCTTTGTGACCCATTTTTGCTGCTCTTCTGAACATAATCTTTGTTCTAAAAAGTGTTTAAGACGATTCTGTTTTTACCTTGAAGTGTCTTCCCATTAGGTATGGTTGCCATTTCTTAAGTGCATGTAGTATTGCCAACATTTCCTTCTCGTAAATAGCTTGCTGTAAATACTTTCTTTTGATTGGACGACTTTCGAAATCAATGGGTATTTCTTCTTACATTAGAACAACACCAATTCCATTTCTTGAGGCATCACATTCCACAATAAAGGTTTTTGTGAAGTTCGGCGTAGCTAAGACTGGTGCTTGGCACATTGCCTCTTTAAGATGTTCAAAGGCCTTCGTTTCTTCTGGAGTCCATAAAAATGAATCTTTCTTCAATAATGTTGTTAGAGGTGCTTCTATTCTCCCATAATTCTTAACAAACTTGCGGTAATACCTTGTCAACCCGAGAAATCTTCGCAAATGCTTTATGGATGTGGGGATTTTCCATTCCTTAATGGCTTTAATTTTGTCGAGGTGTACCTTAACACCTTCATGAGATACAATATAGGCCAGATATTCCACCTCTTGTACTCCAAAGAAACATTTAGAACTTTTTGCATATAATTGTTTCTCCTTCAATAGCTTGAGCACCTTGTCAATGTGTTCAACATGATCCTTCCAAGACTTGCTATAGATTAGTATATCATCAAAAAATACTAACACAAATTTTCTAAGGAAGGGTTTGAAAATGGAATTCATCAAAAATTGAAATGTAGAAGGTGCATTGGTAATGCCAAAAGGCATAACCAAAAATTCGTAATGACCCTCATGAGCTCTAAATACTGTTTTCTGAATATCTTCGGTCTTCATTCTGATTTTATGATATCCTAAAATAAGATCCAACTTGGTGAAGTAAATCGATCCATGCAATTCATCCAGTAGTTCATCAATCATAGGAATGGGAAATTTATTTTTAATAGTGATCTTGTTGAGCTCCCTATAATCCGAACACATGCATTGTGATCCATCCTTCTTGTGCACCAATACTACTGGAGCAAAGAAAGAACTTTGACTAGGTTGAATTATACCATCCTCTAGCATTTCTGCAACCATACGTTGAATTTCACTTTTTTGGGCATAGGGATATTTGTAAGGCCTGATGTTTGGAGGAACACTTCTTGGAATCAAATGAATAGCATGATCATGATCACGAATAGGTAGGAGACCTTTGGGACTCTCAAATACCTTGGAATTATTGTCCAAGACTTTTTGGAGATCTGGAGAAATAGATTATTTTGATGTGGGAACCTCTAGCAAATATAATTGTGCAATTACGCCCTATTTTTATTTCCTTAGAAGCTTTGTCATTCCATTAGAGCTAATTATCTTTCTTGGTTTCCCTGTGATACCTCTTAATTCAACTTCCTTTCCCTCCGAGGAAAACTTCATGAAAAGTTCTTGAAAATTAAAAGCTATTGAACCCAAGGATTGTAGCCATTGGACTCCTAGTACAACATCAACACCACCCATTGGAATGGAAAGAATTGGGTTATTCAATACATATTCTCCCATGGATAGCTTAATATTATGTAGTTTCCAGAGAAATTTATGGTTCATCCACTTGCAACCATCACTTGACACTCTGGAGCTGGATATAAGGAACAATTCAAGTCCTTGGCTATCTTACAATGGATAAAATTATGGGTACTTCCCGAATCAATCAACACTATTACCTTTTTCTTCTTGATATGTCCTTCTATATTGATAGTTTGAGGAGTGGTAATTCCATCCAATGCATTACAAGATATGGTTGGATTCATTTCTTCTTTCTATAGGGTTTGTACCTAGTTTATATCCTCTTCTTTTGGTGTTTCTTGTTCCTTTTCTTCCTCCTCTTCATAATCTATGTAAAATAATTTCTTCTCAGCACACTTATGACCTTTAGTGTATTTGCTATCACAACTATAATAAATCCCTTTTTCTTTTTTTCTTCCAATTGTTGGGGTGTCAACCTTGTAGGTTGTGGATGGTTGGGGAAAACAACACTTCCCTCCTTATCGTTGTGAGTGGTAGGCTTCCTTGTTGCCATCATTTTTCTTTCCATTTTTCTTGCCAACCTTAATGTCTTCTCCAATGAATCAGGTTCCCAAGGGCGAACCTCATGTTGGACGTTATCCTTTAAAGTCCCTATGAACATATCAATATTATGCTCCTCTGGAATATCCTTTACAATTATATTCAATTTTTGGAAGTCCTGAATGTGCTCGCTCATTGAAACCTTTTGTTTGATGTTTATCAATTGGCTAAAAAAAGTGTTGTTTTTCGTATCCTCATAATGTGCTGTCATTTCTTCCATAAAAAGTGCCCAAGTCACAATTTGTTTACGAGAGAAAAGCGAGTGATAACATACAAACTGGTTTGGTTCCAAATATAAAGTTGCAATGCATACCTTTTGTGTGTTTTGCACATTATGGAGATCGAAAAATTGCTCCATCTATAGTATCCATGTTACAGGATCCTTGCCATCAAACTTCCTCATATCGATCTTTGGAACATGGTGGGTCTTTATTCGAATGTTAGTCTTTGAAATCATGATTAACATTTCTTTTGTTGTCATCATGAGTTTTCTCTACAACATTTTCGCCATTAAGAAGCCTTTCTTGTAGCAACTTTGTCAAACCTTCCTTCAATCCTTCAATGTATTTGTTCAAATCTTCCATGTTGTCATTCTTCAAATCATGATTAACATTCCTTTTGTTCTCACTATGAGTTTCCTCTCCTACCTTTTTTCCATTAGGAAGCTTTTCTAGTAGTAATGTTTTCATACCATCCATCTTAGCTTCCATGCCATCCATCTTAGTTTCCATGCCATTCATCTTAGCTTCCATGCCATTTAACTTAACTTCTGTTAGCTTTTGTGAGAGTGAAATTTTTTGCACTTGGTCTTGTAATTTTGATATATCATGTAGCATTTCTTCCTCTTCTTCATGAGTCATGCTAGAGCATTCAGGTTGTTTTCTAGGTGTTTCCATTTTCTTTCTTCGGGGAACAATTACCGATAATAATGCTTCCCTATGCCCTTTGAATTCCTTCAAACTAATTTTTCAAACCAATCTTATGCAAATATTTTAAAAAATACACACATTTTTTCACTCTGTAGGTGCTCGATATTGAATCTGATATATCTCTGTAATTTCTAATCTTCTAGTTTTGAAATTCGAACCTCTGGTAGCTCTCTGTGCCCTCTTTCCAATGCCACCAGTCTTATCAAAATTGGATTCTTGAAGAAAATATTATGCACAATCTCCCAAGATGACCTGATTATATACCTTTTCAAAAGAGCAAACTTGTATGAAGTGCCAGGTATCTTTGTTTTGACCTTAGGGCCTAAAAAAGATACACAGAAAATTACAGGCCGTCCTCTTTCTGTAACTTCTTACGAAATTGCAATCTGATGCTCAGAGAGAAAGTTATGACAATTTTTCCAATATCATCTATTTGGGATGTAATTCAGGAGCCTGTAGAAACCCTAACTTCCTCAAATTATATATCTGAAAATATAGCGAGACAAGATCTAAAATTTGGACCCAAGGTTTACTGCGATTTCTTCTAAAATGTTTTTATTTTAGTTTCTAAAACATCGCAGAAAAAAATTATAGCGAAAATTCCACGATGACCTGTTTGGAGCAGTGAAACCCTAGAATCCAAAGCTCTAATACCAAATGTTATGAAAGTAGCTCACGAAAAGATAGAAGAGATAGACGAACACCTTAGAAATAAGCCTCTTCGAGGGGGCCAACCTCCTTTACATTACACAAATGAATAATTCTTGGACGATTCAAGTGACAAAACCTCCTTTCTATATATAGGAGTCTAAGGGGTCACAATATAACCCAAGCCGACCTAACCATAATAATATATGGCCACATAACTAACAATAGTGGGCTTCTAGGGTGCAGAATAATATAAATATGGGGACAATAGGGTCACAACAATGATAATAAGGGATACAATGACAAAATTAATGGGGTAATCACTAGTATTATAGGGACCTAACATATATGAATATTTCTTTCTAAAAATATTATAATGTTTTTAGTAATATTGGCAACTCTTTGGGGTTTATAGTAGTTAGAAAACAATACCCTAGCCTTAAGTATTTAATAAGGTTTTTTCTCAATTTAAGTGTTATGAAAATTTCATTGAAGCATTATATAAGACAATTTTATGTGATAGGGTTCTAAACTTTTAAGAAAGATATTATTTTCATATCTTTTTGGGTGTCAACTATGTATTTATGGTTCTAAACTATGGTAAAAAAGAAAACAAGGATCTTCCAAAAGGAAATGAAGCTTTTAAACCTTAAGCACTTTGAATAAGATGGTCAGGAAAACAAGGGCCTTAGAGAAAAAGATGAAGCTTCTAGATCTTGGGCACTTTGAATAAGGTTTCCAACCATGACCTATTTGAGTTTTATACCAAGGAGATGGGTAAAGGGGCTTTGGTTATGGTCAATAAAAGAAAATAAATTACTTTTCTCTAAAAAAAACTTTTTAATGTTAAAAGTTCTTTTATAAAATGATATTAGTCTAAAAAAATTTTGCACAACTATTATTTTATATAAACATGAATTGTTTGATTTAATAACACATTTTCACTATAATAGCATGCACACTGAACCTGAACGTTTGCTTTAGTAACACATGTAAAGCATAATAATGTGCACACTCAACATGAAGGGTATACTTTAACAACACATGCACACTATAATAAAGTGTACACTCTTTTTTAAGATAATTTTATAGTTAAAATTTGCTTGTGCTTTTATAATATGTGCACATTCTTAAAAATCAAAAAACAAATAAATTTGTCCTTTTTCATTGATGTTTTTGTTTTAGCTTCACATTGAAAAAAAAGAGTGGTCTGAATGATATAAACAAAAACACATTTTTAGCTCCTTATTATTATCTTAATATTTGACTTTACAATTTCAAAGCTTCACTATACACATACACAAAAGGAGTGAGGCATAAAAATTAACTACTATTTATAATTATATAAACTTGTTGTAATATATTTAGATACAAGGATATTTAGATACTAAAAAATGTGCATTATACTTTTTATATTTTAAAGGAAATGAAGCATAATATTTTTACAATAACATGATTTTTCTAAGTTATACAAACTTTTTCATTTATTGAAATTTATATGTTTTGGAATTTAATTGCCAAAAACACAGGTATTGATCAAAAGGGAACTATTACCTCAAAACGGGTACCCTAGCCCAAAACCCCCCAGAAAACATGAAAAAACAACATAAAAACGAAAATTGTTTATGCCAGAACTATGTTTTTTTTAAGGTAAATTTTCGAAAAAAAAAATTAAATGGAAGTAGAACCCAATTTTTTTTTGCAAAATGGATGCAAACAATACCCTCAAAATAAAAAGTGTTGATGTTGGAACAAGCCAAAAAAAAACCGGGTTACAATTTTGACACATTTTAGAAATGGAATTAAAGATAAAATCTCAAGACTTTGAAAAACTATAAAACTCCAACAATTCTGGAACATGATGCTAAAGATAAAGTATCATGTCTCGAATCCTCATAATTCCAACAATTTCCATCCATGTTGTTAAAGCTAAAATACCTTGACTTTAAAAAACCCTGAAATTGTAATTTTTTTTAACGATAACATTAAAGATAAATATGACAACTCAGAAAAACCTTAGGTTTTTGAAAAATTTTCAACCATGGAATTAAAAACCTCAAGTTTTTAACATATTCCAACCATGAAATTATGGAAAAACTATATGACTAATTTTTTTTTCTTTAAATGAAAGTAATTTTTATTTTGAAGGCTAAAACTATAGCTCTTTTCAAATTTTAGCCTAAGACAACTTATCTTGTTGCAACAAAAACCTAAAAATCAACCATAAAAATGAAGTGTCCCTTTTAATGAGGCATTAAATTTCAACATTTTTTAAACTATCTTATATCAAATTGTAACAATAAATAATATCATGGCAATATCACTGTATAATTTAAAAATTCAACATTAATTTCTAATATTTCTTTAATTTTAATAAAAATATTAACTTTGGTAGATTGAATATCACATAAAAAAAATAAAAATAAAAATTGTAATTCATTATTGCATTCAATGGGGATTCACTCAATGAACCTCTGACATATTACATACATTTGGGCATATTAAACAATACCCTTAGTTTGACTACATATTGAAAAATCCCTCTAAAAATAACACTGTTTAACCCCCTACCAATATGAACTCAATACAACTTCCCAATATAAAAAAACCATACTTTCACTAGATATTGTAGGTATCTATTTTTTTATTAACATTTTTTTACACCCCTTTATATGTCTCATTAACTTTAAGCTCCATTTTTTATATTTGCCAATATGAAAACCCTTTACCCCCTATATATCCCCAAATATATTATGTAATTTTTTTCTTCAATATATTGTTGGGAATAATACTGAGAGGGGGTTTGAATCAATATTTACAAATCAATAAACTTTTCCATTTCATAATCAGATTTATATACGCTACTTCAGTGAAGGGAACTCGCATGCGCACACAACTGTTCCTAGGGTAACAAATGTATATCCAGTGAACTTATGATTCAGTGAATTCATCATATGTTGATCTTTTAATAAGTGCATTGGTACTTTATTAAACATTAAATAGTAGCCATGTGCAATAATAACAAAATAAACCATCACACATAAGAAACACATATGAACACCAAGATTTAAGCTAGAAACCTAATGTGAGAGAAAAACCACCTGGTGTTGTTGTCTCTGTCTTCTTTTAATATAAAGAATAATCAGTTTAGAATCTTGTATCAGTGTATACTCATACCAGTACGTAGGCACCCACCTGCAGAAGGCTACATCATTCTCTCGTTCTCCAGCTTCTACTTGAAGGGAGCTACAAACCCCTAGCTCTTGTATTAGCTGATATGTTTACTAGTACGTATGTTCTGACCTACAAACACCTACAACCTTCACTTTTTCTCTAGCTGCTACTCGAAGGGAGCTCCAACCCCCTGATCAAATCATCATCCACTACTGGAAGGAAGCTTCAACTTCCTAATCGAAGGCTCCAACTCTCAATATCCTCCAGGGACCACATTTCATAAATTTTTAGACTCGATGCTCCCAGTACACAACAACACAATATGAAGACCGTGTTTTATGAAATTTGCACACTGGACCCATTAGTAACATTGAAGCTCAAAATCAATCACCACTTCCATACATCCAAAAAATACTTCTGCATCAACCAATCATTGAAACCCAATCATCAATTTGTGATATAACTAAAGCCCAACCATCAATCTGTGAATCAATCATAACTGAATCAATCAATCACTAAAATACCTGACACACTGAAGCAAACAATCACTAAACCTCTGACACAACTGAATCAACCATTCACTCAAAACCCAATCAACCATTACTTAATCAAAATTCAACCAATCAATTGGAACAGACAAATCACTGTAACTAGTACACAGATATGAACCCAGAACACTGTTGCAACCTCAAAAATCATGTGTCAAAATGTATACGTTGCTTCAGTGAAGTCAACCTACATGTATACGCTACTTTCTTTAACCCAACCAGGATATAGCTCTAAAAATACCGTATCATAAAAATTCTAAATCAAAGTTGTACCAACCAGTAATATTCCGAACATCTACTATCAAATTACAAAGATCTAGACAGTTAGTAATAAAGATCACCCTTCTCACTCAATCAATTAATCAATCAGACTCAATCTCCTGATGCATTCAGTTCTACTTTCAGATCTAAGAAGACATCATTGACAGGCATCAGTGAACGAGTAGCATTGATTAGATAGATTAGTCATTTTTGAATAACAGGATTTTCTTTTGTATACGCTACTTGGAAGAACCGAACCATCGTGTATACGCATCTTCACTAAGGCAAACCAATGTATAGATTTGAAAATAATAACTTATAACTTCGCAGCTATTCCAGACTTCAAACATACCCAGATCATGACATATAAAGGACAAAACATTTGTTACCACTCATATCTAGCCTATCCATTATCAGATAAAATAATGATAAGTGATTATGATCATGATCCATTATTAGATCTCAACCATCGTCAGACATTCAGGTGCATATTTAGTCCAGATCAAGAAACGCATCAGAAACCCATAACATGCAAAATTTATTTTGATCTAACACTTCATAAGATATTCATTCCTTGTGCACTTAGACCTTTGATCTTCTCCTCCTTATATATTTTTAGCCTTACTCAATACCTCAGACTAAAACAACACTTAGAACCTATCGTATTCTTAGACGGGATCAAATAGTCATTACTCCACCTAATAATGTGGGCTAATAACATGGTATTCACCCTTGGTATTCTTTGACCTTAATTTCCTTAATTTTTCATCTCATACATGCTTTTCCTCTTGTGAAAGTGTGTGCATACGTATACGCTCTTTTTGTGCAATGAACCCACATGTATATGCTCTTTTCGTACATGAACCAGTATATATAGATTAGCATACCTAAAATCATCCTTTTTATTCAAATTATTGATTCTTATTTGTAGTCCTTCATTACAACATCATGTTTGCCTCTAAATTGAAATGTTATAATGTGAATACCCATCATACATCACTTCTGAACTGCCTGCATTTTCTCACATCTCTACACATGTAGTGTACCTAGGGGGGATAATATGGGGCACACAGGGAGGTACCCAAGGGAATAATGTAACAATGGGATGGGCCATAGTAATAAATAAGGTGGTTAACCCGTATCATGTAAGGGACCACAGGTAGTTAGTAATAATGTAATGGGCCCATGGTATTAGATAGATGGTAGTGAGGGAACCATGGTATTGACCCATGGTATTGTATGTATGAGGCCTATATAGAGGTTAGAGACTCCCCATTGAGAGATGTCAATGATTATTGTATGAAGAAGCATATGGCTTGTGGAGTGTTCTCCTTCCTTAAGGAGTGAATGTATGGTGTTGCCCTACCTTAAGAGTTTGATCAATAAAGAAGCATTTCTATCTATATTCAGATCTTGCTATTTCTGGGATTTATTTGCATTGTCTTGTATTATTAGGTTAGATCTATAACAAGTGGCATTGGAGCTATAACAAGTGGTATCAAAGCACTTTCTTGGGCAAAAGTGGAGAATATTTTTTATTTTTTGCAGGAATTTTTTGGGTTGACGAGTTTGGAGATCAGATGTGTAAGTTTTGGTGAAAATATTCAAAATCTAATTGTAGATCTAGATTCTTTGTGAAAAATACCCAATTTCAAAAAAAAATCAGCCGAATCGGAGTCTGGATGAAGGCGATATCGTTGATCTAAAAATCAGTGGTGTTGTAGACATTTTTTCGGGGCAGCGAGTTTGCAGCACAAATATGTACGTTTTGGGGCAAAATCTGAAAAATCTAATTGCAGATCTAGATTCTTTGTGAGAAAATACCTGATTTAAAAAAAAAAATCAGTTGAATCGGAGTTCGGAAGAGGAGGATATCGCTTATTTAAAATCAGCTCCTTTTTCAGAATTTTTGGTGACGACGGGAGAGTTGCAGTGCAGATCTAAAATTCCAGTACCTAGATCGAGATTTCTATCACATGAGAAAATGCATAATGGTCATTCCATTTCAAAAAATAGGTCATAATAAATATTTTGAGCAATATTGACTAAATTGTAGCCACTTTAAATTTTCGCCAAGTAAGTCAATTTTTTTCAAAACCCTCTTCATGGCTTCTAGCAAGCAATATTTTATAGGGAAAGATAATGGTCTTAATATTGAAGAACACATAAAACAAAAAAGGTCAGTGTGGGCAAAAAATTGGAGAGATTCAGTGTGGCTTGGTTTCAAAGATGAGGCTTGCAAATGGTATTTCTCACTTAACGACAAGTAGTTGACCAAACTCTCAGATGCAGAATTTGAAAAAGTCCTTTTAGACAAATGGTCTCCTGCTAGAAAAAAAGAGAATGAGCCACATAAGGGGTTATTTTCTACTGGTGTCTCCTTATTGCAGGTTCATAGATTGATTCAAAAGGAGAATATCATTGTGTCTATAAATCCTAGTTGCAAGCATATTTATCAATGTTAATTTGGAAAAAAAATTGCAAGTTCTGGAAAAACACATTGAAAACACACAGGTGGATGATAAGGAAATTCAAGTGTATAAGGATTTGAAGATTTCTATGGATAAGTATGTGTTGCATGGTGATTTATATACTTCATAGATGGATAATATGGATGTTGTTTTGGGATATCCTTGGATGGAATCTGTGGGTACTATCAATATTAATGTGCAAAAGAAATTTCTGAAGCTCTGGTATAAAAAGAAGAAAATTACATTACAAGATATTTCCATCAATAAACAGGTAGAGTCCACGAAGGTTGAAGCAGAGGATGCTCCAAGGACTGACATATCAGATGATGAGCCTTTGATGATCGACAATCAAACAGAAACAGAAGCTAAAGCAGAAAAAGTTACAGGTGCTGATACATCAGATGAGGGCTTAGTGGTTGAAGTAATATTGGAAGATAAGCCACCACAGCAGGCACCACAGCAGCGTGAATTAAAGAAAAAGACTCCGGGGATAAAACTTCAACATATCATCACCCACATCACCCTGCAAGAAAACAACCAACAAGATGGCAACCAATTAGCCACAAGGATAACAACCCCTGCATGACAAATAGTGAGGAGTGAAGATCCACCTACTATAGATCAACACAGAAGGTCTACCACGGTCACCTTCCATCTCAAGTGAGCGAGGCACCAGCGAGATCGAGGGCTCACCTTTCTCTTGAATGGTTAGATGCATGTGCATGGTACCAGTGGACTACTCTTTTGATTAGATCTTATTATTTGTGTTATTCCCATGTTTGGGGGACGAAACATGTTAAGGGGGGTGGAATGTAGTGTACCTAGGAGGGATAATATGAGGTACAAAGGAAGGTACCCAAGGGAATAATGCAATAATGGAATGGGCCATAGCAATAAATAAGGTGGTTAACCGGTATCATGTAAGGGACCACAGGTAGTTAGTAATAATGTAATGGGCACATGGTATTGACCCATGGTATTGTATGTATGAGGCCTATATAGAGGCTAGAGACTCGTCATTGAGAGATGTCGATGATTATTGTATGAACAAGCATATGGATTGTGGAGTGTTCTCCTTCCCTAAGGAGTGAATGTATGGTGTTGCCCTACCTTAAGGGTTTGATCAATAAAGAAGAATTTCTATCTATATCCGATCTTGTTATTTATGGGGTTTATTTGCATTGTCTTATATTATCAGGTCAGATCTATAACAAGTGGTATCGTAGTTATAACAAAACACAACTGCCATGCATTCTATCACATCTTCTTTATACTTTTATTAAGTATTCCATTCATAAAATATCAAGGATAACACACACTAACAACCTCCCTATATCAAACCTTTGACCATTATTATCTTCCATCATTCTATCACCTTTTACCTGTAGATCCATTTCTGTTCCATAATTCTGTCACCTTTGATTTTTCCTATAGAATCATCTAGTTTCCATATACTTATTCTTCTACAAGTGGGTTGCCATCAACTACAACACATGCATCATAATGCTAACATATATATCCCCCAATATGAACCTACGTGGTATGATATTTCTCCCCTAGTGAAGCCCCCCTGTTTGCATTGTGGATATTCTAAAGAGATGAATTCTTGATAATTAGAACATATAACCCAATAGACATTGAAATGACCCATAACTTCATGTAAGATCATATGGAAGTCAAAATATTTATTTGAAGTTACCATGCAAACATCTCTAAAGATATGAATTAGTTTTATTTAAAATGTATAATTCAACAAACATAGAAATGACTCATAACTTCATGTAAGATCATATGGAAGTGAAAATATTTATTTCAAGTTACCATGCAAGCATCACTTACATAAAATGTCTTAGACATTTATTCAAAATCATGCATCGGTTTTGACATGCCATCAAAATCTACATCTTCATATGAGTGACTAGATGTAGACGAAGGTAACCCATATTATTTTATTTCATCAACTAGAACCCCATCTTAGTAACCATGAATGTCCACCATTTCGGGTTTCAAAAGTATTCTAGATGTATGACTAGGTTCAACAAATTCACATCTCAATATTGTTTCTTCTGGTAGCAAATTCTTCAAAATATCTATGGTCTTGAAGTGAAGAGTTCCTCTCTTTGTTAAATTAAAGTCATTGACAAGTATGTCAACATCCTCCAATTTTAAGAGTCTTGTGTAATGATGATTTATATTTGTACCCTTTCTTTTTCTATTTCTGCCAATTTTTTTATCAACTACCATCTCTGGCGTGTACACACCATTGAATGGGTGGTTATTTGTGACATACTAATGTACTTCAACAACTATAATATCTTTATTTTATTTAATGACCTTTATAACCTTGGCAACCGAGAATGGATAGCCAACTAGATCTCCATGTACTAATACTTCTATCATGAAACCCTCCTTAACATCCCGCGCATAACCCCTGTAAAGGTATTCCATGGCTTCACTTTGTGCACTTGATATTTAGAACCAATATAAATTTCGCTTTCCTCTACCTATTGAGAGTTAATAATGCCTTGAGATTACACAACAATGTGTATTTTCTCCTATTCATCTGGCATGTTTTGTGGCCAACTAAATGTAATCTTCAAAAGTGTATCTTCATTTCCTGATCTTGAAATGATATCACTTTGATTATTGAAGAAAGACTCCCACCAAACTGAATCAACAACATCAAAGACTCATATGTCTCTCTAATATATTTTTTTATTTCTTCGAGGCATTCAAAATAATTGATCTCTCCCTTATGCTTTTGTTCATTATGGAGTTCATCAATGGATTGTAATAATATTATATTTGATGCAAATATTGGATGCTCTCAAATGAATTTCAAAAATGCTTAACATGATTATGTCCCTGATTCTGCAATAGCTAAATACTTCATGCCACATATAAGTGTTTTTCCATCATACGTTCGATACGAAATTGATGTTGGATGTTAATGTCATTAAGTTGTTCAATGGATTTCTCTTCACCATGCGATCCCAGAATAAAACTTTGCATGTCAATAGTTTCTTCCAACACATGAAAAGCAAGCTCATGATTGAATGATTTCCTCATACACTAAATTAACGATGGCAGGCTCCCAAGATCCTTCCTCCTCAATGTTACTGGAAAACAACTAAACATCTGATCAATATGGTCATGAGTGTACCCAATAAGAAAGAAACCAACCTTTACCTTTTTAAAATTTCCCATTTCAACAAGCATGTTTAGATATCCAAAAATAACGATTTTTATTTTCATGACTTGTGTTGTCTAATTGAAGATATAAAACTTGAGGAAGAAGACCAGACTAATTAGAAAGCACATAATGGATTATAGTTATGGTAATATTTTCATCATTATGAATATTTGGTGTTGTGAAGTAAACCATTGGCACAATCTTCCCATTAAAGACTATACAACCAACGAATTGAAACTGAATAAAATTTTCCTCCTGTAAATTTTTTGGAGTAGAGACAAAATGTGGAAGAAGTGTTTTCTTTTGGTCCATACCATCAATTATCAAACCGAAATATTTATTTAGATTATCATAACACTTATTTTAATGCTTATACATTTTTTGTCTTTCCCTTGTTCACTGATTGTGATGCTCTTGAAGTGCTTTGACAATGGAATTTGCACATAAAATAAAAGAAATATATTAATGAATATAATCTCATAATTGATAACTATCCAATTTTTAAAAATAATGTTATGAATGCATATCTCTTTCTTCCCCTTGAAATTTATCCATTTTTTTTTACGAGAAGCACATGTACTGCAAACCCTCGTCCTTATCTTCTTAGGAATATGAACATTGTTGAATTTGTACTTCCATATCCTTATAAACTATGAATATGCAATAAAATTACCAACTCCTTCAACACCTTCTGTATATTCTCTGTATAAGTTGTAGATTTATCGTCTTGAGGAATTATATGGAATATATATTATTTATTTATTTGGATTACATCCTCAATGTTTTGAAGATAAGTATTTCAGCCATGACATTGCAGTAATTGTTGATGGTCCAACCTCTCTTTTATAGAATACTTTTGAATAATATGTAGGATCTTTTTCCAGTCTTTCTTGGATTCTTGACAAACAAAAATTACCAATTGAATGCAACATTTTGAAAGCCTTTCAATAGATCAATACATTCTCAATATGATAATCATAACTTGCTAGCGTAGATTGCACGCAACCCACTAGAAATGAATTTTTCATGGTTTTATTCATTGGAAAATATCTCTTAATTTTCTCCAAAGAAAACTTAAAATCCATATGTTTCAAGCAATCCTTTCAACAACATTCACTTGAAACCATATCACCAATAGAACTTCTACTTGTGAGATATTTTGTCATAAACCTTGTATAACTAGAATGTTTTGGATTGATATGAAAAGGTCTACTCTTACTCCTAGATACAATATTTTTTTGCAACATCTCCATCATTTCATTATTCTCTGTAGAATAATTTTGATCATCATTAGGAGGAATATTATACTTGCTATGATCATTCTGAACATAGTCAGAAAATTCATCACTGCCATTGCTTGGAAAATATTCAATATGTTAGGTCCCTATAATACTAGTGATAACCCCATTAATATTGTAGTTGTATCCCTTATTAATATTGTTGTGCCCCTATTGTCCCCATATTGTTATTACAGTGCCCCATATAATCTCTCTATTGTTATTTTTGTGCCTTTATATTATTATTATTAGGTCGGCTTGGTTATATTGTGACCCCTTAGACTCCTATATATAGAAAGGAGGTTTTGTCATTTGAATCATCCAAGAATTATTCATTTTTGTAATGTAAAGGAGGTTTCCCCCTTGAAGAGGCTGAATTATAAGGTGTTCAACTATCTTTTCTATCTTTTTGTGAGCTGGTTCCATAACATTTGCTATCAGAGCTTTGGATTCTAGGGTTTCGCTGCTCCAAATAGATCATCGTGGAATTTTCGCTATAACTTTTTTTCTACGACATTTCAGAAGCGAAAAGAAAAACCCATTTGAGATGAATTCTCACTAAACCTCGGGTCTAAATTTTAGATCTTTTCGTGCTATATTTATGGAGATATGATCTGAGGAAGTTTCTCTTTTTGCAGACTCTCGAATTACATTCCAAACAGGTGACTTGGGGAAAATCGTCATAACTTTCTCTCTGAGCATCGGATTGAAATTTTGTGAGAAGGTACAGAAATAGGACGGACTGTAGTTGCTTGTAAATATTTTTCAGAGCCAAAGGTCAAAACAGTGACACGTGGCACTTCATACTAGTTCGCTCTTCTGGAAAGGTCTATAATCAGGTCATCTTGGGAGATTGTGCATAACTCTTCCTTGGAGAATCCAATTTGGATCAGACTGGTGGCATTGGAAAGAGGACGTAGAGGGATACTACAAGATTGCAATTTCAGAACTGGATGATCTGAAATTACAGAGATACATCAGATTCAATATCAAGCTCCTACAAAGTGAAAAGGGGTGTGTAGGTTTTTTTGAATTTTTGCATAAGCTTGGTTTGAAAAATTAGTTTGAAGGAATTCAAAGGACATAGTAAAGCATTATTATTGGTAATTGATGCATCGAGGAAAGAAAATGCAAACACCTAGTAAGCAACCTGAATGCTCTAGCATGACTCATGAAGAAGAGGAAGAAATGCAACATGATATATCAAAATTACGAGACCAAGTGCAAAAATTGTCACTTGCACAAAAAAGTGTAGAAGCTAAGATGGATGGTTTAAATAAATGCATTGAAGCTAATATGAATGTCATGGATGCTAAAATGGATGGATGGATGATAAGATGGAAGAATTGAAGATAAAATCGAATAATTTTCTACAAGAAATGGTCACTAATGGTGAAAGGGCAGTAAAGGAAACTCATGATGAGAATAAAAGAAATGTTAATCATGATTCCATAGACTCTAATGTTGGATCGAAGACCCACCATATTCCAAAAATAGATATGATGAATTTCGATGGCAAGGATCACGCAACATGGATATTATAGATGGAGCAATTTTTCGATCTCAATAATGTGCAAAACACACAAAAAGTACGTATTGCAACTTTATATTTGGAACCAAATCAGTTTGTATGGTATCAATGGCTTTGCTCTCGTAAACAAATTATCACTTGGGCAATTTTTACGGAAGAATTGACAGCACATTATGAGGATACAAAAAGCAACACTTTTTTTAGCCAATTGATAAGTCTCAAACAAAAGGGTTCAATAATGGAGCACATTGAGGAGTTCCAAAAATTGAACATAAGGGTAAAAGATATTCCAGAGGAGCATAGGATTGATGTGTTCATAGGGTCTTTAAAGGATAATATCCAACATGATGTTCACCTTTGGGAACCTGATTCATTAGAGAAGGCATTCAGGTTAGCAAGAAAAATGGAAAGCAAAATTATGGCAACCAGGAAGCATACCACTCACAACTATAAAGACGGAAGTGTTGTTGCCCCTAGTCTTCCACAACCTATAAGGTTGACACCACAACAATTGGAAGAAAAAAGAGAAAAAGGGCTTGTTACAGTTGTGATAGCAAATACACTAAAGGTCATAAGTGTGCTGAGAAGAAATTATTCTACATAGATTGTGAAGAGGAAGAAGAAAAGGAGCAAGAAAGGTCAAAAGAAGAGGATATACTCCAGGAACAAAGCCTAGATAAAGAAGAAATGAATCTGACCATATCTTGTAATGCATTGGCTAGAATTACCACTCCTCAAACCATCAAGATAGAAGGACAAATCAAGAAGAAAAAGGTAATAGTGTTGATTGATTCAAGAAGTACCCACAATTTTATTCATTGTAAGATAGCAAAAAAATTGAATTGCTTCCTATATCCAGCACCAGAGTGTCAAGTGATGGTTGCAAATGGAGGAACGATAAATTGCTTTGGAAAGTGCTATAATATCAAGTTATCTATGAGAGAATATGTATTGAAAAGCCAAATGCTTTCCATTCCAATGGGAGGTGCTAATGTTGTAATAAGAGTCCAATGGAAAAAATCCTTGGGTACAATAGCTTTTAACTTTCAAGAAAGTTTCATGAAATTTTATGCAGAAGGAAAGGAAGTTGAATTAAGGGGTATTGTAGGGAAGTCGGGAAAGATAATAAGCTCTAATGGTGTGACAAAGCTTCTAAAAAAGGAACAATGAGGTGTAATTTCACAATTATGTTCGCAGATGTTTCCACATCGAAACCATCTATTTCTCTACATCTACAAAAAGTCTTGGATAATCATTCCAAGTTATTTGAGACTCCCAAAGGTCTCCCACTTATTCGTGATCATGATCATGCTATTCATTTGATTCCAGGAAGTGTTCCTCCAAACATCAGGCTGTACAGATATCCCTATGCCCAAAAGAGTGAAATTGAATGTATGGTTGCAGAAATGCTTGATGCTGGTATAATTCAACATAGCCAAAGTTCTTTCTCTGCTCCAGTAGTATTGGTGCACAAGAAGGATGGATGATGGTGCATGTGTCTGGATTACAGGGAGCTCAACAAGCTCACTATTAAATATAAGTTTCCCATTCCTGTCATTGATGAATTATTGGATGGATTACATGGATCAATTTACTTCACCAAGTTAGATTTTCGTTTAGGATAACATCAAATCGGAATGAAGAGTCAAGACATTCCGAAAACAACATTTAGAACTCATGAGGGTCACTATTAGTTTTTTCTCATGCCTTTTGGCCTTACCAATGCACCTTCTACATTTAAAGGTTTGATGAATTCCATTTTTAAACCCTTCCTTAGAAAATTTGTGTTAGTATTTTTTTATGATATACTAATCTATAGCAAGTTTTGGAAGGATCATGTTGAACACGTTGAGAGGGTGCTACAACTATTGGAGGAGAAATACTTATATGCAAAAAGATCCAAATGTCTCTTTGGAGTACAAGAGGTGGAATATCTGGGTCATATTGTATCTCATGAAGGAGTTAAGGTAGACCCTAGCAAAATTAAAGCCATTAATGAAGGGGAAATCCCCACATCCATAAAGCATTTGCAAGGATTTCTCGGGTTGACAGGGTATTATGCAAGTTTGTTAAGAATTATGGGAAAATAGCAGCACCTTTAACAACATTGTTGAAGAAAGATGCATTTTCATTGACTACAGAAACAACAAAGGCCTTCGAATATCTTAAAGAGACAATGTGCCAAGCACCAGCCTTAGCTACACCAAACTTCACAAAAACCTTTATTGTGCAATGTGATGCTTCCAGAAATGGAATTGGTGTTGTTTTAATGCAAGATGAAAGACCCATTTCTTTCGAAAGTCATCCAATCAAGGGAAAGTATTTACACAAAGCTATTTATGAGAAGGAAATATTGGCAATACTACATGCACTTAAGAAATGGAAAACCTACCTAATGGGAAGACACTTCAAGGTAAAAATGGATCATGATAGCCTTTAATACTTTTTAGAACAAAGACTATCCTCTGAAGAACAACAAAAATGGGTCACAAAGATGTTGGGTTATGACTTTGAAATCATATACAAAAAAGTGAAGCAAAATGTTGTGGCAGATGCACTCTCAAGAAAGGATGAGGATGTGGAAGCATTGTTGTGCATCATTTCTATTATCCTACTAGATTGGATAAATGAAGCAAGGGAGGAATGAAAGAATGATGAAGAAATGTGGGAAATTATTCGAAAGTTACAACAAGGTTCCAATACATCTGATACATTTAGCTGGAAAAATGATTCGTTATGGTACAAAGATCACTTATACCTCTGCAAGAATTCCCAACTCAAACAAAAGATTCTTCTGGAACTTCACAATTCTCCCTTAGGAGGGCACTCAGGATTCTTTTAAACTTACCACAAGGTTAAGAAGGAATTTTTTTGGGATGGCCTTAAATCGGATATTCAAAATTGTGTGGCAGAATGTTTGGTATGCCAACAAAATAAAGCTGAAACAATGAAGACACCAGCCCTATTACAACCTATGTTTATCCATTCCAAGCCAACATCAAGAGGAGGTTTCAATGGATTTCATCACAAGTTTACCCAAGTTTGAGGGAAAGAGTGTCATCATGGTGGTAGTTGATAGACTTACCAAGTATGCACACCTTTGTGTATTATCACATCCATTTAAAGCCAGTACAATTTATACGGAATTTATGGAAACAATTCAAAAGCTACATGGAAACCCAAAGATTATTGTAAGTGACAGAGATCCCATTTTTACAGGAAATTTTTGGCCAAAATTATTTTCTTGTCTTGGTACTCAGTTACCTCATAGCTCACTTATCATCTGCAATCTGATGGGCAAACAGAGATAGTAAACAAATGTTTGGAAGGATATCTTCGTTGCTTTCTATCTGATAAACAAACACAATGGGTGAAATGGTTGCCTCTGGCTGGATGGTGGTATAACACTTCATTCCATACTGAAACAAAAATGACCCCATTTATGGCACTTTATGGATATCATCCACCATCCATCACATCATATTTAAGAGAAAATTCTAAGGTTCAAGCAATGGAACATCACATTGAGCATCAACAACAAGTTCTACAACTCTTAAAGGATAACCTCCTGTTGGCGTAGAATAGAATGAAGCAGCAGGCAGGTCAGCATCGCAGTGAAATAAGTTTTAATGTAGGTTGTTGGTATTCCTATGGCTACAACCATATAAAAAAATGTCCCTCAAGCAAGCTAAGAAGGATAACAAATTGTCACCAAAGTATTATGGTCCATACAAGGTGTTGCAAAAGGTTGGTACTACGGCATACATATTGGAGCTTCCTGCAGCTTCTCGACTACACCCAGTTTTCCATGTTTCGTGTTTAAAGAAGGTTATAGGCGAAAAGCTCCGAGTTCAAACAATATTGCAAGAACTTGACGATGAAGGAAAAATTATATTGGAACCGGAAGCAGTCATAGAAACAAGAACTTGAAAACTATGAAATCGATCCATTTCAGAGTATCTCATCAAGTGGAAGAACTTATCCACTAAAGATTCCACATGGGAGGATGAGAATTTTATACAGAAGCATCCAAAACTAATCAAGCGTTGAGGAGAAAACTTTTTTGAAGGAGAGGGGCATGTTAGGTCCCTATAATACTAGTGATGCCCCCATTAGTATTGTAGTTGTACCCCTTATTAATATTGTTGTGCCCCTAATGTCCCCATATTGTTATTACTGTGCCCCATAGAATCTGTATATTGTTATTTTTGTTCCTTTATATTATTATTGTTAGGTCGGCTTGGTTATATTGTGACCCCTTAGACTCCTATATATAGAAAGGAGGTTTTGTCATTTGAATCATCCAAGAATTATTCATTTGTTAATGTAAAGGAGGTTTCCCCCTCGAAGACGTTGAATTCTAAGGCGTTCAACTATCTTTTCTATCATTTTGTGAGCTGGTTTCATAACACAATACCATCCTCACTTGATGGAAATTATTCACTACGAACATCTACATTTTTGAAATCCTAACTTAGATGATATTATTCACCATGTTCATCCCTGATTTTGAAATCCTCCCTTGAAGGAATCAATTTGTCATCACCATGAGTGCCTTTTAAACACTCACTTAGAGAAAATGCATTATTCACATATGTGCCTCTAAAACTATCAGTTGCAAGAAAATCTTCATCCACCACTTCATAACTAGTGCTTGCATAATCCTTAGGATTATGACTAAGTGGAAAATATGGCTCTCTATTCATAGCTAAATTATCATTTGCAGGAAATTATTCATCCTCCCCTTCATCATTGGTGATCCGATAACCCTTGGGATTAGTACTAACTGGAAACTTTGAATTTCTATTGAATGGAAATTCCTTATCCTCCCCTCCATCAACGGTGCTCTCATAATCCTTAGGATTAAGACTAAGTGGAAAATTTGAATCTCTATTTACTAGAGATTGTTCATCCTCGCCCTCCCCTTCCTCAATTGTGCTCTCATAATCCTTAGGATTAGCACTATGTGAAAAATTTGACTGTGGAAACTCTTCACCCCCCCCCCCCCCTTCATTAGTGGTGCTCTCATAATCCTTAGGATTATGACTATGTCAAAAATTTGACAATGGAAATTCTTCATCCTCCCTCATCCATGGTGCTATCATAATCCTTAGGATTAGGACTATGTGGAAAATTTGACTCTAAAATTTACTCATGCCCCCTTCATTAGTGTGGTTAGCTCCAGTATTGTAGCAATGATGTTGCCACTTCTGGGGCTCCCTACATTACTTTTATCAACCCGGTAGTTCAGAACAAACTTGGAAGCGACAGAGTTGTATGCATAAGTACTAGCTCTTACTGTAGCCTGTCACTTGATCAACTGGCACAAGTTCTCTAGGAGCTTAAGCCAACTTCTATGAGTTCCCAAAAGAAGCTTTTAAATGTGATGGAAGAAAGCTAACTCAAAAGAGGCTATTCTACTTACAAAAAGAGGACGAAAACTGAAAGGAAATGCAAATCTTAGCAAACCCTAGTTTTACCCACTAACCCTACTTTTGCAAGAAAAAGAGATGAAACTACTGAAATGAATGCCATGGACTACTGACAAGGTAAAATTCATGTATTCAAGTTACTTATGAAGGAAAATGTGAAAAAAATCATCTTTTTGTACTTTTGAGGAATTTTATGCAGAATTATTATGCTTGTGTTTTAACTGTTTGTGACTGTGCGAAGGTTTGGTGGTAAAAGGAGATGGAGTTGGCTTTTTCAGATGATGAGGAAGGTGTGGAGGGGTCTTAAGAAGTCCCTAGTACCCTTTTGGAGATTTCAATTGTGGTCAAACTTCAAAAAATATCTCGCATGAACTTCTACAGGAAGGCTGCAGGAGATCTACAGGAAATTCTACAGGAAGTTCTACAGGACGATGCCAAAAGCGATTTTTAGAGGTTTGAAAGTGGAAAAATGGTGGAAAAAAGGAAATTAAGGTTGGATGAAGGTGTTGGATGGTCTAGGACTCTATCAATGAAGATCAGGAATGAAGGAGAGGGTTGGACTTGCTTAAAGGGTAAGAAAGCGACTTTCTGAAGGAATGCAAAAATTAGGACAGTTTGGCGAAATGTGGTGAACAAGTGAAGGATTCTATGGAAGATGAGCTATTACATGTTGTGATATGGAAGGATGACAATATGGATTGTGTTTCAAGTGAGTCGCACACCCATTTCTTAAAACTGACCCAAGTAAGAACTAAAAAAATAGATTTTTACCTGTTTTAACCTAATTCTGACCTAAAAACCAAAAAAGTGTTGAACAGAACTTTATGGATAGGAAGTTATGCATGAAAGCCATGGAAATTTAAGAAGGACAGATCTAAGCATGTAAATACAACTGATATCAACTTTTCCAACTCGAAATCTCACACTAGCAATTGCATTGGAAAACAAAAACAATGTTTTGGTGGCAGCAAGAGTGCCTTGGTCTCAATTCATGGTCCCAAGGAGGGAAAAAGGAGATCAAGGCCCACTTGGTAGCCTTTTTTTGGATCTTTTTCTATTATTGCAGCAAACTAACTAATCAATCTGAAGCAAGAACAACTATTCTAATCATCAAAAACAACCTAAGTAACAAAGCAAGATTTAACCTAAACAACAGAAATTATTTCATGAATGCAAGAAAAGAACATATAAATACACAAAGGAGGTGTTGAGCACTTGGGTTGGGCCCAACGCCAAGAGCTACAGCCCCCTAAGAAAGATCAATGCTGGTTCAAGGCTGGATTCATCTTCATTGATCAAAAAATAATAGTTACATCACAAAACTGTTTGCAAAAGGAGCTCGAAAATGAGCTAAGTACGACACTGCACAAAAGTGCAAAAATAAACTATGAAATGGATAACCTACTGAGGCATGAAGTCTTCTTATTTATACAAGTGACGACCCCCAACAGTCCTCCTAAACTGAAGGAACTCGGCTGCCTAAAACTGGAGATAACAACAGTCCCACTTGAGTTGCTCGGCTACCCCTTGGAATCATCGATGTGGTGGACTTTAAACTCCGAGCTACTGGTGGAGAACTCGAGGAAGGTGTCATTAATTCAGGAGATACCCTTCCTATAAGTCCTCAACCTTGCTTCCTCGAGTTTGGCTACTAATCTGCTCATAAATTCCTAGTCCTTGTCCAAAAATTGTCCAAAAATCTACAATAAACATTCATTAGGCTATGTGGCAAAGTGACTATCCCCATTCACTCAATTGACATAAATACATTCAAAAAATGCTCAAAACTATGGAGAAAGGTGGATTAAATGGAAACAATAGGCAAAATGAGCCCATATAGTTACCAATTTCTGGGGCTCATCATCACCCCCCTGCTGAATGGGTTGCTCATCCTCTGAGCAACTAATCCAGTTCTTCATCCTTGATAGCTTTAATAGTTTCGCTGACATCCCAAGCTTTTGAGGTGATGTCCTCTTCCCTATCCTGAAAACCTACCTTTCTACCCACTTCCTCCCATTGCTTTTGTTCTTCTTCTTCCTTAACCCCTTCCAATAGTCCTAAGAGTAGTGGAGGACTAAACTTAAGGCCAATTCAGTTGGCTTTCAAGTTTTACATTGATTGTTTGTATAGGGGCACTCTCACCAAGCCCTCCCTCATTCTGGTTGGGGAGTGATACTCCCTGATCTCTAAGCTATACGACAATGTATTCCATCTCCTCATGCAAGCATGAAGGCAATAATCACTAAATAATCTTTCCATATCTTCAAAATGGGCGATAGCTTGTGCTTGCCTTTCAACATAATCAAGGAGAACTTGAGGGTTTCTTGCAAGGTTTTAATGAGCATATATGAGAGTTGAGGGGTCTTCCAGTTCTACCCTTATTAGTAGGGGCTCATTTAGTTCTTTTTCCATGATCTGTTGAATTTCCATTGCTCTTTTTTCCTCATGGCTCATCCAAGAAGCCATAACCATGAGCTGTAGGTCTCCCAATGAAGCATTCGGATCCCAAAAGTTCATATCAGGGAGTGCCATATTGTGTAAGTAGAATTCTGCTAATTTGGCCTTATCCTCAGCTGAACTAGTAGCACACAAATGCATAAACTGGCCATAATTTTGGAATGGGATTGTGCCCCTTTGAGCCAATGTTTTAATCTGGAACTGGAGCCATTGGTCTTTGAGATATAGTGTGGAGGATCTAGCTAGTTTCCTGCACTGCAATGCCTCCATTCCCAGCTGGCCATGCAGGCTATCTAGGCTTCCCTTTCCTGCAATCGCTGCTTTAGCATCAGCACTTCAGCTGCTGCCTGAGACTCCCTTTCTTGCTGCTACTTTATCATCATTTCAACATTAGGTTTTGCATCTTCCTCCTGTTGTTGTTTCTCTGTTGTTTCCTTATCTGGTAGGGGACCTTCCTGTAGTTTTTGTTCTTCAAAAATCTTTGATATGTCTCCCCTTTGAGTTTCCTGTTGCTATAACTACTTTTTCAACACTGCATTTTCCTCCTATAGCTGGGCTCTTTTAAAGCTCTCAGTGTGTCTCACCATTGCCAACTCCCTTCTTAATTCTTTCAACTTTTCTTCCATGTGTCCTATTTCTGCAACTCCCTTGGATTTAGCAATTTTCATCCAAGTGTGGGTTCTAACTCTTTCTTGTTCTTGTTCAAAGAAAAGGGGCACAACAAATTCCTATGGGATGATTTTCCCGCCTTCTAGCAAATTACAATATGACCCTAAATTAGGCTTAGGGCTTGGTTTAGGTATCTCTTCAGTATTGTCTTCCTCTTGTGACTGCTCTACTGCCTCCTCTTCTAATTTTTCAGTCTCCTTTAGCTTGGCCAGTGTTTCCTGTAGAGAGGTCTTAGCTTCCTGTAGAACTATTTTGGTGTCCATTAGTCTAATTCTTTCCTTCCAGGTGGAAGTTTTGGGACTCCCTCTCTCATAACTGTTAGAGATTTTGGAGGGGGATTCCTCCTTTTTCTTAGTAGGTGCATCCTCAATTATTATAGGTTATTTTGATGGTGGTTGGGGCTTGCCCACCTTTATCCTGGTGCTCCTTCTGGCCTTGAAATACATGGATGTTTCTCTTTTCCTTTTTCCCTTTTGTTTTGCTGGAGTGCTCAATGCAGCCAGCACAACTACTGCTTCTTTTGCTAATGTTTCAGGGGATGTTTCTCTTTTCCTTTTTCCCTTTTGTTTTGCTGGAGTGCTCAATGCAGCCAGCACAACTACTGCTTCTTTTGCTAATGTTTCAGGGGATGTTTCTTGCTGTTGTTGTTCCCCTTCATCTTCTGCAATCTTTTCTATGTCTGTTGTTTTTGTTTGTGTCTCTGCTATCTTTGGTGATGTATTCTCTTTTTCTTGCTGGGTCTCTACCTTGCCTATGGCAATATTCTTTTGGGCTTTCTTGAGTTTTTTCTTCTCAGCCTTTGTCCCTTTTCTTTTCTCTGATTTTGAGGCTGTTTTCTTTTCTGCCGTAGGTATTACAATGGGTTTTTTAAGTTTCTCCTCTTCTTTATATTCCTCCTCTATTTCCTACTCTTCCTCTGTTTGAATACTTTGGGTCTCCTCATGCATTTCTTCCTCAACTTCCTCTTTCTCTTCCTCCTCCTCAATGCCAGCTAGGTTGATGTCCTCAGTCAAAGTTTTGATGTCATCATCTATAGACATATTCCTGAAAATTTCCCAAGCTATGGGAATGGTATATGTGTGTAAGGCATCTTCTACAAATAGTTTGGTGAGCCCATGGTGGGCCATCTGGTCTGGGACCCCTACATTTAGCTTGGTGCTACATTTTATTAAATACTGGAGGAGGAAATATGGGAGACTGAATTTTCTAACTGGAGGTAGGTCCATCCCATACCTCAATTCATGTAATAACCTGAAGTGATAACCATAAATTATACTGAACCTTCCTTCACAAGTGATATATTTCATTATTTGGTAGCTGACTTTACTCCATGGAGGAGGTAAGCTTGTCCTTCTGACCCCATTTTTATCCTCTACAGGATTCTCCCCAAGTTCAAAAAATGTCTTCTCGGCAACATGTCCCAATGTTTTTTCCTCCTTGCTCCAAGGGAACCCAAGTGGAAGACCTGTGATTCAACTAATAAAATCAGGTGTAAGTTCTAGGGTCAAACCCCTAAACTGACTGTAGCATGTGTTTTCGAATGGGGTCTCAAGGTCATCAAAAATTCTTCAGTCGCCTCATCATCATATCCATGTATTTTTTCAAAGAAAATCATCCAATTTTCCCTGGTGAAGAGGGCCACCACCTCAGGGTGCTCATGCAATTGGTTGGAGTTCAAAGGATTCTTCCTCATAAAACCTCCTGGCATGGTGTTGAGTGCTTTCTTTTTAAAAAATGCTCAGGTGAGTAAGGCAAAACTGAAAATAGAGGGATAGCTTAATTTTATTTTTTTTCTGAAACCAGATAAGGAATTTCCCGTGTGCTTTCTCCTTACAACATCAAATTGCAATATTTCCCTTGTTTCAAACTGCTCTTATCCTGAATTTGATTCTCTACTTTTGGAAATATTTTTTTTTTTACAGAACAGAGGATAAATAACATAGGCCTTTTCTGAGAGAGTAAACAGATATGCAAATTCAGTTTTTCACACAAGTTGGCTTCTATGGTTGCATGTGTTTTCTTTACAGTAGAATGTGAGAAAGAAGAAGACAGACTTCGAATGCAGAGAAGAAGACATAGAACTGTGTAGAACTCATGGAAAATATGCACGCAGACTTTTAAGCTTCATTCTCCTTTCTTTCAATCCAATGCTATGTTTTTAATCCACCACCTTATACAAATAAGTCATATGCAGAGAGGTTTCCCGGACCTACCTCGTTTCAAGCTCGAATTTGACAATAATTCTAATTTTCTGGCTGCAGAGTTGCTCTCTGTTTTCCCTCTAGGAATCTTCCTATGGAAGGTGTTCCTACTCCTGTAGAATGCAGTAGTGCTCCTGTAGAACCAGATAGGTGGGAGGGTTTTGAAAAACTGGCAGAAACTACTGGTTCGCTACTCTGAAGGTGGTAGACGACCACTATAGTTGAGAGCTTCATAACATGCAAATGAACCAAAATGGTGGTGGAGGTTTAGAGCGCATTGTACTTAACTGTTGGCATAATCCGCGGTGAGGAGATGAGGTGGCCGGATGGGTACGCTATCCCCATCCGGACCATTGTTCCTATGCCATTGTCATTATGGTTCCTCATGCCACCTGACCGCCATCACCTCCCTTACTCCTGTTATCCACCGCCACCACTACCAGTTTTGAATATCTTCTTCCCAAATTGACATGCGACATGTGATGACTGCATTTCTAATCTGTAGTTTGAATTTGGATGTGGCTCAACTGAATTCCACAAAGGTCTGTGAAATGAATAAGGGTGGCCAGTTAGCTGGCCACCGATTCCATTTAATTGACCTTTCCCACAGTTCACGCAGTTTTGAAATATTATTCATGCAATCGAGGAATAGGTTTAGGCACTTACATGCTCAGTCGTTGTTGTGTTATGCATATTTCGGATTTTGGAAATTTGTTTCCTCGTTGATGTTGCAGCTTGCACTCTGCATGCTCAGGCTTGGGCTTTTGCTGATGATCTCCCATTCAAACATTGCTCCTTGCATGTTTCATACGTCCTGCTGGGCTGACCCTGTCTCTGGAGTATGTTTTTCAACGGGATCAGCTGCTACAGGAATCCTTTAGGATTTCATGTAGCTGCTTCTCCTTCTGAAATTCAAGCTAATATTTGAGTAGGGCTAAAACTACTAAAGAAGGTCTCGACTGAAAAGAAATCACAGCTGGAAGGTATCAGGTAAGAATGAGTAAAAATGTTTCTGCCTTTATTTGTCATCATTTTTTTTATTTGTTTGCAGAATGAAGGAAACAAAAATTTTGTATGTGGTTGTGCAGGGACTCAGAAAAAACAAGTGGAAATGTAGGTGTACAGGGATGGAATGGTGAAAGAGGTGGATATATGGTGGTAGAGAGGTTCACAGGGCTGCTAAATGAATTTCCAACCCTCAGGTTCTTTTCTAAAATGGATTTTTGCCTTTCTGTAATTTCTACAGGATCTTCCTGTAGAATACACAGAGTTTCTTGTAGGATGCGGAATTTCAGAATAAATGAGACCAAAACTTGGGAAAGGATAACAGTGATGGGGTGATGGACTGTGAAGGGTGCATGCAGCCTAACCATGTCTTTTTCCTCTGGTACGACCCTCTTGCAACCTACAATGACCTTCCTGCAACCTACAATTTATTCAAATGAAGTTAGGTTTTTCTTCTTTTTTCTTTTTTCTTTTTTTTTGAGACAGCTGGGGCACCTCCAGGAGGTTTTCACCCTCACTACCTGCACTACGCGCCTCTAAGAGGTTTTCACCTAGGGATCTTTTATTCCATTATTTTTCCTCTGTTTTTTTTTGTTTTTTGCTCAGGGTGTGGGTGGAGTGGAGATAGGGACCTGCTCCACTACCAGCACTGATTTACCCAGAGTCTCAATGAACTCCTACGTGGAAAGGGGCTTTCTGTAGATCTTCAATTTATACCCATTGACGAGCATGGGGATGGCTTCTTCATCAATGATCTGGATCAGCATTGAACTATTGCCATTGCATTTTTCTACTGTATATGGTCCCAACCATCTTGTCCTTAGCTTGCCCTTGAAATCTTTGTATCTTGAATCATATAGTAGCACCCAATCTCCCGACTGAAATTGTTTCTCTTTGAGTTGTCGGTCATGCCATATTTTTCTTTGAAGTTGGACTACCTCTAAGTGGAGAAGGGCCTATATTCTTTGTTCATCTAATCCATTTAGCTGAAGCAATATTTCCCTATGTGCATGGCTAAGATCTAGGTCGAGCTGAGCTGCCATCCTTAATGTGTTATGTTCAAATTCTATGGACGGCAAAGCCTTCTTCCCATAGACTAGCTCATAGGGCGTGAAACCTGTGGTGGTTTTCCAAGTAGTGTTACGGGCCTAGGTGGCCTTAACCAATCGGTCTGCCTAATATTTTCTGTTGTTGCTCACTACCTTAGTCAAAATCTCTTCCAAAGCTCTGTTAGTGACTTCCACATATCCATTTTCTTGTGGATGATAAGGGGCAGAAGTTCCGTGCTTAATCTTGTGGTGTGTGAGTAGGTCTTCAACCAAATTGGAGGTAAATTGACTCCCTTGATCTGTAACTAACTCTCTTGGGTAGCCAAACTTGTAGAAGATATTTTCCCTTAAAAACTCAGCTACCTTTTCTTCTGTTGCTACTTTGATTGCCTTTGTTTCTGCCCACTTTGTCAGGTAGTCCATATACACAATGATGTAAGATTTATGTTTTGAAGGAGGGTTGATAGGACCCACAAAGTCCATGCCCTACTTCTCAAATGGCTCAAAAGTCACTTGAGGTTGTAGGGGCATCTCATCCCTTGGAGTAGGTTTCCCCATCCTTTGACATCGGTCACATTGGCTAATGTATCTCCTGACATTTTGATGAAGAGTGGGCCAATAGTAACTTGCCTGCAAAATCTTGAAAGCAGTCCACTTTGTTGCAAAGTGGCCCCCACAAGGTCCATCATGACAGGTTAAGAGGATTTCAAAGACTTCCTCTTCCCTGACACAACACCTCAAAACCTGATTTGGGCCAAGTTTGAAAAGGTTGCCCCCAATCCATGTAAATGGGGCGCTTTTCCTCACGATCTTGCTCTTCTCTTTTGAGGACAGGTGTGGCGGAAACTATGCTGAAACTAGGTAATTTTCTATATCAACAAACCATGGAGAGAGTACTGAAATAGAAAATAGGTGTTCATCTGGCATTTGATCATCCACCTGTTAGAGCCTAGATTTACCTTAGGCTAAGAAAGGTAGGATCCAGGGCCAACATCAAACCACGCTTAACCTGGTAGCTAGCCATACCAGGTCGAGAGAGGGCTCTCTCCTGGTCAATCTCAGCATCACTAAAGGCTTGAGATGACTAATATAACTACTGATATTAGGCTAGGTATATGTGAAAAGAGTTTGATTGAATAAAATGATGTTTTTGTTGGCTCTAATGGAAAGGCAAATCTTGGGTGCAGGGAATGAGGCTCAATCTTGCAGAGATCTCAATGGGGCAAGGTAGGCAACTGATTTGGCACTTCAAATCAAATGAGATGGGGGGATTAGATAGGTGAGGAGTTGAAGAGGGAAAGAGAAGCCATGGATCCTCTTAAAATAGCTGAAAACATCAAAAACTAAAGCAAACCTTAGGTAGAGCACTGCAATTTCAATGGATTCTACCTTCACTTTTGTTTGATTTAGTTAAGAAGAAATACGATAGATAATGACATACATAACACATAAGTAAATTCACAAATATAGAGGAAATCCCTGTACCAAAACAAAATTCCACATGAATCCCAAAGAATGCTGCAAATCCTGGTCTCAACTCCTTAGCCAAAATGCTGATATGAGTGTACATTGAAGCTCCTTGCTTTCTCAAAAGTCCAACCATGCTAATGACTGAGAAACCACATAATATAGACAAAACATAGCTCATACTAGCCTCTAGGGGTCGAGCTCACATGTTTAGGATCTATTCCAACTAATTCTAAACTAAGAACTAGAAATTAGGTAGTGGAACAGCATGCCTCTAGAAACAAGGGAACTGATTCATTCAGTTTCAAACAACTTTTTGATAGATGAATTTAACTCCATAAATAGAAATTTGACATATTTACATCACGATCCATCAATGTACATTAAATTACATCACATATTTGACATTAAGAAGGTGAAAAAGTCAAACTGGCAACAGCTAGGTGAAAAACAAAGCATTCCTGGTCAAACTGGGCGAAATTTCCTCTATGCGTCGCCCCTGATTCTCTATGTGTAGCACCTGTTTGAAGCCAATTTTGGAGGCCTTCCCGGTGTCCAAATTCACTCCAAGTGTACTTGTTGGAAAGGTTTGCCTGTCGACTTTATATAACAAGTAGAATTATTCAATGTTTCCTCCATTTACCCCTCTAAAATTCAATTCTCCCAACACTGCTTCCTGTGTGTCAAAATAGGGGCAGTAAGGTCATTGTTTGAGTGTTTTTGACCTTTTTGAGGGCTCAAATCTTGTCAAAATTTCTTGGCCATTGGTAGGAAATCATATTTTTCCATTCCAAATCCAAAAATTCTAATTTTTTTTCATTTTGAGGCTCCCATCAAAAGCGAGCGCCAGGAGGCGTGGCGCATAGGGCAGAAAATTCTATGTTAAAAATTTCTATGCGTAGCGCCTTTTTGCAGACCCGTTTTGAGGGCTTTCCCCATGTCCAAATTCGGTGCAGGATAGCTCGTTAGAAATATTATTGAGTATAATTTTGAACTCAACTAAAATTTTTCAATTTGGAGTTAATTTTCTCTATCACAAATCAGATCTCCCAAGACTGGTCAAAATGTGCAAAATGAGGCCGCCCTAAAGGTAGAGTGCTGTTGCAGTCAACTTTTGAAAGTCTTCCTCAACCCCAAATTGAGCTCATGATAGCTCATTGAAAATATATTTGTGTCTAATTATCATTTGACTCATCAAGCAAGTCATTTGGCCAACCAAACTAGGAGAACAATTGATTTTCCCAAGGTCACTTCAGAGGTGCATCAATTCTCCTGAGGCAACTGTATTTTTGATATTTCTCTAAAACCATGACACCTGTGTAAAAAGTGAAGGAGGTTTCTATTTATTGGCATATTTTGGACAAAAAAAACTCTCATTTTTTCCAAATTCATCTTTCCTTGCTCAGAAACATCATTTGAGTAAAACCTACCCCGATGTGTGGAACAGGGGATTTGTCGAAATGAAGGGAAATGAAGGAGATAAGTGGCTTCTATATTCTTGAGAAAATTTTGGGAAGTAGGGAGGGATGTTAGGAAGTAGGGGAAAGTGGAATTTTAAATATTGAATGAGGGGAAGGGGTCCAAAAGGGCAAAACACAGGCCTAGTCTAGAAAATTGGCAAGTTGTAGCAAGAAACTAGGGTTTGTGCGAAAATGAGGAATTTGAGGTATATTAGTGATGGGAAGTATTTAATAAGGTACATTAAGGATAGGGGAAGGTGTATGAACATCAGGATACAAATTTTTCTAATGAGTTGACCATCCAAGAGAAATTGCCTTCAAAACCCTAGGAAAGGGAAATGAACCTTACCTAGGCACAACTGAAGCATGAACAAGGTGTAAAATGACCCATTGGAACCTGACATCATGATGACAACCCTCTGAATGATGGTACACTCAGCTGAATGGTGATATGAAGCTCTTGGGACAATAATTAGGGTTTGGGATAGTTAAGACTAGAAATTTGGGATTAATAATTTAAGGATATGGGGTTGATGAAAATGTAATGAGAAGGAGAAAATGAATGAGGGAATGAAGGAGTGAGGGAGTGAGAGATAGCTAGGAGTGGAATTGGCAGCAAAATGACAAATGCAAACCCTAGGCAATCGTTTCTTTAGAAATGGCAAGGAAGTAGGGTTTGATTTTTCTTTTACATAACCACCATAAATTTTATGAAACACTCCTTTACTAGCAAGGAAGAGGGCTTAACTTACTTGCACAATTAAGCGATTTTGGCGATTTGAGGGAGTTTTTGAGAGGAATGGGCTTGGAAGCTCTATGCGTTGTGCCTCAAACCCAACGCGCCACACCCACTGTGTGCGTCGCGCCAGTATAAATTTAACATTGTGGAGGGCGGCCCAATGTGCCACGCCACTTGTATGCGTTGTGCCTCTCACCCAATGCACCGCGCCTCCAAAACTGGAACTCTTTGCTGTGATTTTGCTTCCTTTCTCCAACACAACCTTCACTTTGCTCAATCTTTCTTCTTTGAGTGCCAATGAACTTTTGAATTGTAAAGATGATTTATATACAAGAGCTTTTGATTTTTCCTTCATAAAAGCCATTTTTACAATGTTTGCAATGTGACTTACTTTTTCAACTCTGTTTTTGGGCAGTTTACTTTATTTGTGCCTTTGATGAACTGAATGACTTGATTTTTTCTTTTCCTTACAGGGGATGGAGCTACTGAGGCTTGGCAAGGTGACCAGGGTTGCCACTAAAGTGCTTTACATATAAAGAGCTGAAAATACATGAATTTATACAATAAAAGCCTAAAATACTCTGTTTTTCCTGAAAACAGAGTTTTGAGGAAAAATACATTTCTGAGTGAAGTTTGTTGGTACTGGAACTTTATTCAACCACCTCATGCGTCTGTTGACTGTTTTTGGACACTTTGAAAACCTTCTTTTATGAAACCCTAGACCTAATGAAAGTGAAACCCTAGAAATGACTCTTGCAATTTTAAGACAAAAATGTGACTGCATATGATTTTGATGAATGAAAATGGGCCAGCAGGTAAAAGACATGAGGGAAAATGTACAACAAGCCACTACCGTCAAATGATCCATGCTCCTAATGGAATGCAGCTGACTGAGCGAGACACCTAATATGCAATGCAACAAGAGAATTTGATCTCTAACGGAGGGATGAAGATACCAACATTAACACCACCATTCCTTCTTCACCTGGAGGTAGATCTAGTCTAGATAGAAAATCAACAACAACATTTTCCTTACCTGGCTTATCAACAATAGTCAAATCAAATTGCTGCAATAAAAGTAACCATCTAATGATATGAGCATTTACATCTAGTTTACTCATCAAATACCTAATTGCAGCATGATTAGTGTGTACGAATGTTTGATTACCAGTGATGTAGTGTCTGAACTTGTTTAGGGAATGGACTACAACTAGGAGCTCCTTTTCAGTTACAGTGTAGTTTAAATCTGCCCTAGACAACTTTTTAATGACAAAATATATGGCATAAGGCAACTTCTCTTCAACTTGCCCTAAGGTTGCTCCTATCGCTTTGTTCGAGGCATCTATGTGATTGTGGAAAGGTAGGGCCCAATTTGGAACTCTCAAGATTGGGGCAGTTACCAACTTACCTTTCAAGGCATCCAAAGCCTCGTGATAGTTGTCAGTCCATATAAACTCAACATCTTTCCCCAAAAGACCAAACAATGGAGAGGCTACCTTGATAAAATCCTTAATGAATCTTCTATAATACCCTGCTAAGCCTAGAAAACTCCAAACATCTCTTACCTTTTGAGGAGGTGGGACCCTTTGGATGATAGAAATCTTGTTGGGATCCACTTGTATTTCTTGCTGAGAAATTGTATGACCTAGGATCGTCCCTTCAGTCATCAGGAATTTGCATTTTTTAGGACTGAGGGACAGGTTCATTTCAATACACTTGGCTAAAAATTTTCCCAGGTTAGTCAAAGCTTCCTGGAAGTTAAAACCATAAGTGGTAAAGTCATCCATATAGATCTCCACTAAATCATGAACCAGTTCAGCAAATATGCTCAGGATTGCTCTCTGGAAAGTGGCGGGAGCATTGCACAACCCAAAAGGAAGGACCCGATATGCAAAAGTACCCCATGGACAAGTGAAAGTAGTCTTATCCTGGTCTTCTGGGCTGATTTAGATCTGGTTGTACTTGCTAAACCCATCTAAGAAGGAGAAGAACTTCTTCCATGCCAGGCCATCTAACACTTGATATATGAAAGGCAAAGGGGAATGGTCCTTCTTGGTTGCCTTGTTTAGTTCCTGATAATCTACACAGATTCTCCACTTCCCATTTTTCTTTGGCACTAACACCAAAAAAGAAACCCATTCGCTGTCAGAGATGGGGTAGATGAATCCTGCATCCAACAACTTTTGCAGTTCTTCATTGACAATGTCCTTAAGGGCTGGATTCATCCTTCTTTGAGGCTGCCTAACTGGTTTACAATCTTCCTTAATGTAAATGTGATGAGTACAAATGGAAGGTTGGACTCCCTTCATCTCCTTATAACTCCAAGCAAAAGCATCCAAGTGATTCTTCAATAAGCTACACAGTTCTTTGTCCTGAGAGGTGGACAGGGATGAGTTAATCTTCAATGTTTTTTCTAGGCCAAATTCCACATTCTTGACTCGGTGGGAGGTCGGATCAGCCACATAGAGATCAACTAGAGGATTAGCTTGGGTTTATTCCACCAGCGCTTGTAAGGGTAACAGACTGGGGGGTGGATTCTTGATCAAGTTCTCAATAAGATCATCCTCGATTTGTGGGCCCACCATGGTAGTTTCTACTGTACAAAATGGTGTGGAATAGACTTCATTCTCATCTTCCTCCTCCAACCAGAGGGGTAAATCATGTTCTAACAGAGGTTGGATAGGAGGATAGAGGACTAGTTGTTTGGACATATGCCCATTCTTGATTGTCATGTTCCCAGCTCAACAACTGATGTAGGCATCTACAGTAGCCAACCAAGGTCTTCCCAAGATGAGAGGATACCCAATGAGCTTTTCCTTTGGTTGGAGAACCAGGAAATCAGCAGGGTACTCCTAGGAATCAATAGAGACCATGACATCTTCCACAATCCTCTCAGGGGTCACGGTGGAGCGGTCTACTAACTGCATTACTGTTGAGGTCTTTCTTAGGGAACCCTGAAGGTTGAGCTTGAGCATAGTTCCCCTGGTCGTCAAATTGATGGTATCCCCTAGATCAATAAAGGTATGGGGGATTATGGTGCTATTGATGTGGACATCGACTACAGGACTCCCAGAGTCTAGATATTTTGGACAAATTACCTACCCCAACGTCATATCAGACAGTTGTCCTATGACATTGATAATTGGGGCACCTCTCTTTCACCTGCCTGGCTGTTTGAAGCACTTCTCCTTGATCATATTGTTGTATATAGGTACATCCTTTATGGATTGGAGAAGGGGTATTTTTACACATAATTATTTCAGTTCTCCCAGAAGTTTAGTTTGTTCTGGGGTCGGTTGGGTGGTCCCAGTTAGTCTCTCAGGAAAGGGTGGAATGACCTTGGGTTCACTTTCCCATTTTTCTTCCTCATCCTCCTTTGGAGAAGGTTGGCTATCTGGGAGAACTTTCCCAGATCGTAGGTTAATCTTCTAAATCTCCATAGCATAGGTTGGACATGATGTTTCCCCACTATATCCCTTATGGGCCTGTCTGTTATTGGGGTTTGGGTTCGGTTGAGCAGGTATCTGAGGTTGTTTTGGAGGAGCAGGAGGTGATGGTTGTGGTTGAGGAGGTGGTGGAGGAAAAAAAGTGGGGGGAGAGTTATATTGGGGCCTCCACACCTGATGAGGTGCACTCCACTGAGGCTATGGCTGAACATAAGGATGATATGAATGAACAGCTGGAGGAGCCTGGTATTAAGGAGGATATGACCAAGGAGGGGGTGTGGACCAGGAAAGATGAGTAGGGGGACCCCAAGAAGGCATGGAAGTGGCATGATTGGGGTTGTAATAGCTCTAGGAGGTCCCTTGCATTCCCTTCTGGTAAGGTCTGGGCCCATGTGGCCTCCTTTGGTTCATGAAATAGAGTGGTTCAGTGGCTCCCTCAGCCCCTTAATATGCAACTTTGATTTTGGGCAAGGAAGGGCACTGATTTGTAGGATTGTCTTGCTTACAGACTACACACACTTCTATGGAGTGTAGTGCATTCGTTCCTAGGGAGCTTTCTCGTGCACCTAGGACAGAAGATGGCTAGAGCTCTCTCGGCTTCCTCTTGTTTTCTTTTGATATGTAAGGTATCCATGTGCATGGCAAAAGTTTGCCTCACCTCACTCTTGAAATCTTCAAATTCATTTCTAAGGGATGAGCTGGATGAGCATGTACTGGCTAATGGTTGACTTCCCCTACATCTCTTCCTGGCTGACCTGGAATGGTTTCTAAACACAATTTTTATGTCATCATAAGGTAGTTTATAGATGTCCCCCCTAGCCAACGAATGGAGGGTATCTAGAAGGTCTTCAGGGACTCCTCTGAGCAGAACCAACTTCAAAGATTTAGGGTCAAGTGTGCACCTGGCCCTTTTATAACTGATTTGAAACCTCTCTTCATAGTTTTCTAAAGATTCATCACTACCTATGGTCATACAGAAGATTTCTTCCTTAGTTTCCTTTGACCTGCAATAGTCCAGACATTTGTTGTTGAAGGCTTGCTGCATCTGAGCCCAAGTTGTGATACTATCTCCAGGTAACCCCATGAACCAGTACAAGGCTGCATCCTTGAGGGTAGAATGAAACAGCTTCAACTTCTGCTCGTCTTTTGCATAGTCATAGGTTCGACATAGAACAAAAAATTCAAACAAGAAAGTATCAGGATCTTCGATAGTTAGGCCATGGAAGTGAGGTAAGGCTGAAGGATTTATGTTTTTCATTTTTCTGTCCCCATTGGTCTCCTGGATAGGAAAGGTACCTTCTATTCTTCCCCCATTCCCCCATTCCCCCTAACGTTTCTGTTTTCAGCCATGGTGTCAGGAGCAATGTTTTCTTGCTCTTCTTCTGTTAGAGGATCTTCGTATATCTCTAGAGGTTCACCTATAGGATCTTCTTGATCACTTCCACCAAAGAAGAGAGAAGGGTGACTCAGTGATGTGTTGGGGGTCTTGGGTAGGAATTTTCCTGAATTGTCTCTATTCCTATGAGGCATGAAAGGAAATCTCTTTTTTTTTGAATTTTTGTGTTTCTTTTTCTGCTTGTACCTGAAAAAACTGAAAGGCATTGAATAACAAATTGCAGCTAACTAAAAAAACCTTGCTGAAATGGAAAATTGTAGAATTAGAATGAAAGTAGGAGATGTCTAATCTGTGCTTGCTAATATGAAATTGCAGAATCGAAATGAAAGCAGGAAATTTCTAATCTACACTTGCTAAAATGAAATTGCAGAATTGAAATGAAAGCAGGAAATGTCTAATCTACGCTCGCTGAAATGAAATTACAGAATTGAAATGAAAGCAAGAAATGTCTAATCTACGCTTGCAGAAATGAAATTGCAGAATTAAAATGAAAGCAGGAAATGTCTAATCTACTTTTGTTGAAATGGCATTCCATAATTGAAATAAAACAACTACTCTACTCTTGCTGAAATAAACTACTTAGCAGAATGTTGCAGTAGAAAATAGAAGAAAAGCAGTAATCACAAATACTCAGACACTTCCCCGGCAATGGTGCCAAAAAGGTGGTGAGCTCCAATATTGTAGAAATGATGTTGCAACTCCTGGGACTCCCTACTTTACTTTTATCAACCTGGTAGTTCGTAACAAACTTGGAAGCAACGGTGTTGTATGCAAAAATACTAGCTCTTACTGCAGCCTGTCACTTGATCAGCTGGCACAAGTTCGCTAGGAGCTTAAGCCAACTTCTATGACTTCTCAGAAGAAGCTTTTAATTGTGATGGAATAAAGCTAACTCAAAAGAGGATATTCTACTTGCAGAAAGAGGATGAAAATTGAAAGGAAACACAAATCTTAGAAAACGCTAGTTTTACCCACTAACGCTACTTTTGTAAGAAAAAGAGATGAAACTACTGAAATAAATGCCATGGACTACTGACAAGGTAAAATGCATGTATTCAAGCTAATTACTGAAGAAAAATGTGGAAAAATCATCTTTTTGTACTTTTGAGCAATTTTATGCAGAATTATTATGCTTGTGTTTTAATTGTTTGTGACTGTGCAGGTTTGGTTGCGAAGGGAGATGGAGTTGGCTTTTGTAGATGATGAGGAAGGTGTGAAGGGGTCCTAAGAAGTTTCTAGTACCCTTTTGGAGATTTCCATTGTGATTAGACTTTGAAAAACCGCTCGCATGAACTTCTACATGAAGGCTGCAGGGGATCTACAGGAAATTCTACATGAAGTTCTACAGGAAGAGGCCAAAAGTGATTTTTGGAGGTTTGAAAGTGGAAAAATGGTGGGAAAAAGGAAATGAAGGTTGGATGAAGGTGTTGGAGGGTCTAGGACTCTCTCAATGAAGATTAGGAATGAAGGAGAGGGTTGGACTTGCTCAAAGGGTAAGAAAGCGACTTTGTGAAGGAATGCGGAAATTAGGATAGTTTGGCGAAATGTGGTGAACAAGTGAAGGATTTTGTGGAATATGAGATGGTACAGGTTGTGCTGTGGAAGGATGACAAGCTAGATTATGTTTCAAGTGAGTTGCACACCTATTTCTTAAAATTGACCCAAGTAATAACTAAAAAAACAGAGTTTTACCTATTTTAACCTAATTTTGACCTAAAAATAGAAAAGTGTTGAACAAAAATTTATGGACACGAATTTATACAAAAAAGCCATGGAAATTGAACAAGGACAGATCTAAGTATCTAAATACAACTAATATCAACTTCTCTAACTCGAAATCTCACACTAGAAATTGCATTGGAAAGCAAAAACAATGTTTTGGTGGCAACAAGAGTGCCTTGGTCTCAATTCATGGTCCCAAGGAGGGAGAAAGGAGATCAAGGCCTGCTTGGTAGCCTTTTTGTGGATCTTTTTCTATTATTACAGAAAACTAACTAATCAACCTAAAGCAAGAATAACTATTCTAATCATTAAAAACAACCTAAGTAACAAAGCAAGATTTAACCTAAATAATCGAAATTATTTCATGAATGCAAGAAAAGAACATATAAATACACAAATGAGGTGTTGGGCACTTGGGTTGGGCCCAACCCCAAGAGCTATAGCCCCCTAAGAAAGATCAATGCTGGTTTAAGGCTAGATTCATCTTCGTTGATCAAAAAATAATAGTTACTTCACAAACATATCTGCAAAAGGAGCTCGAAAATGAGCTGAGTACAACATTGCACAAAAGTGAGAAAATAAACTATGAAATGGCTAACCTACTGAGGCCTGAAGCCTTCTTATTTATACAAGTGAGGAACCCCAATAGTCCTCCTAAACTTAAGGAACTCGGCTGCCTAAAACTGGAGATAATAGCAGTCCCACTTGAGTTGCTCGACTGCTCCTTGGAATCATCGATGTGGTGGCCTTTGAACTCCAAGCTACTGGTGGAGAACTTGATGAAGGGGTCATTAATGCAGGAGACACCCCTCCTATATGTCCTCAGCCCTGTTTCCTTGAGTTTGGCTGCTAATCTGCTCATAAATGCCTAGTCCTTGTCCAAAAATCGTCCAAAATTTTGCAATAACCACTCATTAGACTATGTGGCAAAGTGACTATCCCCATTCACTCAATTGACATAAATATATTCAAAAACATGCACAAAACTATGGAGAAAGTTTGATTAAGTGGAAACAATAGTCAAAATGAGCCGCTATAGTTACCCATTTCTGGGGCTCATCAGAGTGGTGCTCTCATAATCCTTAGGATCATAAATAAGTGGAAAAATTGACTCTCTATTTACTAGAAATTCTCCACCCCTCCCTTCATGAGTTGTACCCTCATAATCCTGAGGACTAGGACTAAGTGGAAAAATGGACTCTCTAGTGACATGAAATTATTTTTGTTGCCCTTCATGAATGTTGCTTTCATCATCTTTAGGATTAATACCAAGTGGAAAATTTTTCCGTCTATTCATAGTGAAAGAATTTATGTCACATTCATAAAAATGAATAGAGTTGTTGCATGATGAAGATGTCAATGTTGCAGAAATAAAAACTTCACTCTCAGAAGAATCCATGACCTTCAACCAAAATATGTCGAATGATACAAATACACTCTCTCCAAACAAAATTTATTGGTTAGATATTGAAAATATCCTTCTAAAGTGCCCCAATTGCACCGGCCCCCCCGCCCCCCTCCCCCGCACCCCCACCCCAACAATAAAAAATTCCAAAAATTTTCCCTACGAATTTCCCCCACAAAAACTTTTGCCAAACATTTTCCCTCCAAAATTTTAGTTTTGAAATATTTCCCTCCAAAATTTTCGTCTAAAATTTACTTCAAAACATATTACTAAACTTTTGTTCTTGAAAAATTTCACCCTAGTTTCTATTCAAAATATCCACAAAAAAATTCGTTTAATGCATTTCTTCAAAATCAAATAATGTTTCGTATTTAAATTATTTAACATTGACTATATAACTAAATTATTTCTTATAATAAATATATTATCTTTTATCCCACAATGAATGAAGACTAACCTAAATCTATAATATTAACTATAAATAAAAAAAATTAAATTTTAAGTTTAATCCCACATTCGAGAAACGCTAAAGCAATCAAACAATCATCACTATAAAATAACATTCATCATTTCTATTCATCACATCACATCAAGTCTTATGGGTCTTGTTAAAAAGTTTGGAGCAATTTTGCAGAGGAGCTACATTGTCATTAATAGCACATTCAACGAGAGTCTTTTGCATTTGAAAGTTTATTTTTCCTTCTATTTTGGCTATTTAAAAAGGAATCTTTTGTTTTACGGGAAAAAACACATTAAAAACTCTATTTTTTATATTATTATAGCGAAGAAGACGAAAAAAAATCAAATTCGTAGGATTTTTAGGAGAAAATTTAAGAAAAGTTTTAATTTTTATGTCTTTGAAATGAAAAAATGGGTGTTAATTTTTTTTCTCTATTTTTTTCATTTAGGGAGCATTTCAATTCATGCATGCAAAACAAAAAAGAAAATTAAAAAAATCAATTCCTTTAAAAAAAACATTTTATTGTTTTTGTTTCTTTCCAAAAATGTAAAAAAAAAAATTGTTTTTCTTTGAACCATTTATATTAGTTCTTTTTTTCTCAGGGAAAAATCGTAATTTTATTATTTAATAACAAAATTACATGTTGCAGATGTTATGATGCATTACATTAGCAGTATTACTGCTGATCAAAGATCATGAAAAGAAGCAAGTAAATAATGTACAGTTGGGGAGAAAAGTCAAGCTTTTTGCCCTTTTTTCTTCTCAACCTTTCTCCACCCCCCATGAGTCTCTGTTGGAGATACAAGTGCTAGTGTTGTGTTAGCCACGGGTTGGGCGATATCTTTTTCAGAATCTGATGTGTTTGATATGTGTTGCCATTTGGATCCATTGATATCCATTGTTTCTGGTCTCTTCACTAACTGTGAGTCGATAGGTTCTTATGGATTGATGTCTTTTACTTTTGGTTCTTTGTTCATCTAATTGGTCTCATTGGGAGTGACATGTTCCACATCTTCTTCCTCGTCATTTGAGAGTGGTGGAGGAAATTGCCATCCCTTGACTTGTTTTCCTGTTTTCTTCTTCCTACGAATGTCTTTTTTGGCTGTTGGGCACGTGTTTCGTAGGTGCCCTATTTGTTGGCAGATTCTGCATCTGAATGTTGTATTTTCATAATCTAGAACATGTGTCCATCACCTCTATCTATGTTTCAGTTGAATTTAATCTGGCAAGCCTCTACTGAGGTCTACTTCCACACATATTCGTGCAAAAGTGTAGATTCTTTCCTCCTATATTTGGGTGTCCATTTTGATGTAACACCCAATAGTATTACCGATTCCTACAAGTACTTGTTGGTTCCAGAGGTGTATTGGGAGCTTATGCAAACAAACCCAAACAAGCATCCTAGATACAACCATTGTATTTGCATCAAATTTGGGGAACCATGGTGTGATGAAGAGTCTCGTGGACCCCCAGAACCAAGGTCCTTCCTATAATACAAAGTCTCTAACCTCTGTTGTAGGGAATTTCACTATGAAGAACCCCTTTGAACAAAGATATATTTCACATTGTATAGTCCACTTTGTGAAAATCCAATGGAATAGATCAATAGGTTTGGGCCAAAAATAGTTGAATCTACATATTAATGCTTGCTTTTCATATATAGTGCATTGCTCATCTGCTTCTGGTACGTCTATGCTTAATTTTACGGTATAGTTCAATTGTTCCATGATATATGGCCTTGCTTCCATACCTATTTGATTTGATGTTGCTTGAGCTATATTTTCCCCTGAAGGATGTTTTTGAAGGATAAACCTCTAGTTTTTTTCCCCTGATATGTTTCTGCAGTTTTTATTGTGCATTTCCCACTTCCTTCACCCCTATAAGGATTTCTGTTGTTATCTGTCGTGCGCCCTCTTATTCTCAAATTGAGAATTATTGTTGACATAGTTGTGATTTTATAATCCCTAAGGTACTTGGTGTCCTGGAGTACTCTACCCTCATGTATCATATTTTGTGCTCTGCTGGGATATCCCACTTGTTGCAGGATAAGATTCTTCAGTTGCTTCACTGAATCGGTCAGATTTAGCCAATGTAAATGTGTTTTTCCAAAAGGGGTTTTGACAAATACTTGTAAGCTAAGGGTACTTACCGGGGATCTAGATTTTGTTTCCAACTAAGGATAGCTTGTCCAAGGATCTACATATACTCCACTCTGCAAATTGTGCTCTTCGTTCCCTGCGCTGTAGCCGCTACTTTCCCCGGTGTGATCAACCTTGCTAGTTTTCAGTGTCGTGATGACTTTCTGGCCCTCCGCGATCCCCTGTCTGACTATCAATCCCCTGACAAGCTTCTCCACAACCTCGATGGCGATCCCCTTAGGCTTTCTCCAGATCCGGACAACTAATTCCCTATAGGTCAGGTCGGCTTCCTTGTCGATGCCAAGCCCATAGATCTTGGTAGGTGTGTTGATGGAGATGAGCACTCTCTCCGGTTTCGCATCGTGTTTTTCTACGACGCAGATGAGGAATAAATGCTTGCTTTGGCAGATCTGGATGACCTCCTCCAACCCAGATTCGAATATCAGCAAGCGGTCATTATTCCAGGTAGAGATTACCGCCACCACCACTTTGATTTCTGAGGACTTGAGCTTGTTCATGGTCGTCGCTGGCCCTCCCACGTACCCTGTCAAAATGCAACAGATCTTAATCATGGTCAAGGGTTTGAAACTGTTGGTGGGACTTGCTAAGTAAACCCTAGCCGCAGAGCTTCGTCCTGCTTAGTTTTAAAACAATAAAAAAATGATTTTTTTTATTACACTCTATTAATATAATATCCATATATCTATATCTATCTATCTATCTATCTATCTATCTATCTATATATAT
>APFE030016349.1:0-40368 GCA_000404065.3 Pinus taeda | reverse complement strand
TTTTAATTAACTAATTTACATATTTATATATATTTCAGGAAGATGGCATCAAGGAAGGTCTTTGTGAATATGTCTAGAATAAGGACAACAATTCCATCATCTAAAGGTGTAGTTAGACGCTCTATGAATACTATTGAACATACCCAAACTCAAAAACATCGTAAAAGTTAAGCAACTCGCCCAAAAAATTTACATGGAATGTTAAAGATATTGAAAGTGATGATAGTACACAAATCTATCTATATTGTGGTATGATTAACGTTTTTGAACCATATGAGGTGATGGCCAGAGTACGAGACATATGTTTGGTGCCAAAAGTTGACATTGTTTATATTCTTGCAAATTTTCCAAGTCACATGAAAAGGTTATATATCATCTGTCAAAGGTCAAATATAACACATGAAGAATCTACACCATTGTTTGAAGAAATCGTAGCCAACATTTCAAAGAACATTGTAAGTATGCCTATTTATATTTATGTGTTATGCATTATTGTAATGGTCATTAAATTTTTTATAAATGGTTGATCATTGACATATTGTATTTTCTTTTATAAGATTTTGTTGAGCTTTTCAATGATACTGGAGGGTATTTGTTATCCAGAGCCAAATATTTTGAATGTGATCAATAGTTTCCATACAGAGACAGAAAAGGAAAGGAGAAAGAAGCAAAGAGCTACAATCCATGACATGCAATAGTACATATAGGGGATCATCAAAGAACCCATAAGGTGGGTCAATATAGCAAAGGTAAACATGTTTCTTATGAAGATGTGTAAGCTAAAGCAGAAGATGAAGCTCAAAAATATGTTGCCATTAGTGAGGAGGAGGTTAGAACTATTGTTGAAAAGGAGAAAAGAAATAAAAACCCAAAAAGAAAAATGGACACGGATGTCTTTCTTCCAGTTGATGATGACGAGATTATTTATGTAAAGAAATATATGTTAACTAGTAAGAAGAAGGAATCAAAAGTTAGTCAATCTGTTAAAATCATAGGCAACAATGAAGATCAAAGTGAAAGTTATAAAGGAAATAAATAAATCATAGCACCAGGTGTTGATTTAGAGGATGACATTATTAAAACAAAACAAAATGTCATTCTCGATCACTTGAGAAAGAATAAATTAATTAATCGTGGCAAAAAAATTGAGTTTAATGTCACCCAATTCTATAAATCATTTGAACCACAATCTTAATATTAAATTATAAAGGCACATCACCTACATGTCCATACTTTGAAGACATTGTTAAGGTATAATCCATATGCACATGTGGTGGATTATGTGGTTCTTGTTGATCCAAATCATGTTACTAGTAATAAGGCATTTAACAAAACACAATGTTTTGAATACAAATATTATGTTATTGGAGGGAACCATTCAGCAGAGGGCAAAAGACAATTTATCGAGGAATATCCCAATAACTATCTTTTTGAAACAGTGAAATGCACCATTTATGATTGTTTAACATAAACAGAGGAAAATTTATTAGCATGGGATCATAATGCAGATGTCTATGAATTTCATCCAAAGGGTCATATCTATTCATAATGAATTTGTAGAAAAATGTGGTGGGGTTAAGGCAAAAGTTAGTTTAAACTTTAAGAAGAATGGTGTATGGAAATAGGTTATCAAATTGAGGATAAAAGCAATTCAAAAGGTGGAAAGTAAATTCACAATTATTCAGAGGCATGGATAAGATTTTCCAGTTGGTATTTAGAACATGTCAGGTATAGAATTGATTGATAAAAATTTTGACATGTGGGAGAATATTTCCATAAAAAATCAGAAGGTTAAAAAGTTTAAATCCATAATATGTAAAAACAGTAAGATATGTCTTGAAATGGAGCAATATCCAAATGATATGATTGTCACACCTTGGAGAGCATTGCAAGGAGTGAAGGATTACCAACTAGTCAGATCAATATTATGTTGTATGAAGTCAGGAAAATGGTCATTGGATGGAATGTGCTCATAATTTCAAAAGTAAGTTTGTTGAATTACTTTTGCTTTTTCTTCGATTATAATTTTCTTTTAAATATAACATATTGTTGTTGGTAGTATTTTTTATACATATCACTATATTAACATTTTTAACTTTATTTATTCAGTCATAAGATTTATACAAAAGTCAAAAAACATATATTTAGAACGTTGAATGAAGACAGTTGGAATGATGTTGTATGCAACTACCCAGAATCATGTTCTACAACAACACTTCAAGATTTTTATCTTGCATTCAGAAAGGTATATTGATTTTTACATTCATTTTATTCATATGTATTTTTTATTTATAACTTATACTTATATTTGTTTATTTCATTAAAGATGTATAAGAAGGATGCAAGTGTAGTACGAAATACTTTCTAAAGCTTTATTGAAAAACTGAAGTTGGAAAGGTTGAGAAAGCAGCGTCTTAGGAATGTTGAACTTGATCCTACTCTTACTCATTTCGTTTGGAATGGGTTTGACACTATTTGATATCAAATAACACAAGGTGATTGTGAAGACATTGCAAAAATGATACCTTAAAGGGAATATGGCCTGGTTATTGCAGACATTCCTCATGGTTTCAATTTCCTAGAAGTTGGATGTGATAGAGAGGCCTATACTTATCAAGCTTTTAATAAATTTTTTGTGGACTTTCAAGAAGTCACAACATCACAAATTTGGAGATTCGTGACATTTCATTCAAATACACAATTTTCAATGTTATAAATAATCTTCAAGGGAAAAGAAAACTCAAGGATGCATCTTGCATGGTAAGACGTTGAAATTGTATGTTTGATTAATATTAAATTTTTTCTTTTTTTTCCCCTTATTTTTATGTACAAGCTAATTGAATTTTTACTATGTCATGCTCCAGGCAAAAGTCAAATCTTGTTTATTCTGGAGATCAACCAATTATAACTTATTGCGAGTTCATCCATGTTGAATGTTGGACAAAAGATTATAGCCATAAGTCTATTCTTCTGAATCAAATATATGGAAAAAGTCATAGCCAAGTATTGGTTCATGGTGTTGTCATAAGAAAGGTAACATATGAGGATAAATATGCGAAAGGAGAGATAGTTAACATTTATCAAAAACCACAAGAATTGTTTACCTATCTTATAAATTTATGTTCAAATGAAGGAGATTTGGTTTTGGATTTATTTTCAAGTTCATGTAAGTTTTATTATATAAAATCTAATTTTAATATTTTCTTTTTTCATTTTTATGTGTTTATACTAATTTACTTATTTTTTTGTGCTTGATGATTAGGTACAACACTAGCATGTTGCCTACAAAAAGTAAGAAATTACATTGCGATTGATAAACACCCACTACAATGTAATTTTATTTAGCAAAGAATTAATGCTCTTCAATTTCTTCTAGATGCAATGCAAGAAGTTGGTTTGAGGAAAGGAGACTCTAATGAATAGAGTGAGGAAAAAAAGGCAAAGGAACTTATGAGCCTCAGTATTGCAATAAGAATGTTGAAACTCCCAAGGCCACAAACTTTAATTATCAACCAAGGGTTCATACAAACTTAAAAGGTATCGACACTATATGTGCAACATAGAATGTAATAAAATCAGATCCTAAACTAATTGGAAAAAATAAAATGCATGACATGGAAATCTTAACCTATTGCAAGAAAGAAAATACAAGGAAATAAACCTATTCTAATTGCATCAAGTAAATATCATTAATTAAATGTCAATCATTAACTTTCAAATATTTTAGGTCCATTAACAGATTTCATTGGATGTGGCAATCATCATTGTATTATCCATTTCAGAAATCTATCCATTAGCTCAAATCGCTAAAATATTTTGCATGGGTAAAGAGGCAAGTCTTAAGTGGTCTTTAGTCTTCCCTCGCCATTGATTTAGAGCCTGTGTGTCTTGATTCAAACCTAAGGGACAATAGCCAATCTTCTTGGGTGAATCTGAGCAAATATATACATGTTGGAAGTTTGCTATAGGAAATCCTGTAGTTACTACATGGAACTGCTGATTTACTACAGAAGAATATAATTCACCGAATGACCAAGAAAATCAAATACAAATTAGATGGGATAACTTTTGTATTCATTAGTATGTCTTAGATATCCATACCAAGTGGAATCACTTAAAAAAACCTTTGTTAACCCATGCTAGAAAATACCAGAAAATTACTAGTCTAAATTCTAGAAATTCGAGAACTAGTGAGCTAGTAAATCTATCAAATGCCTACCCTAATAAAGTGAAAATGAAATGGGGTATTTTTTTTATTAGCTAGAATTTTTTGTGATATAATTCAAGTGGAATCAAGTCAGCTGAATCTCGTTATCATGCTCTATAAAATAGCATAAATTTAGTGTTACTTTTCATAAGGGACTTCCATAAATCTAGATTTGGGAATAAGAAAACTAATCCAAGTATTTGAATGGTTACCATGACCTTCAAAGAATGTTCCAATGATAAAATGATTATTTTGATCCTATAACATAATTTAATTAAATCATTTAACCCAATTCTACAATAAGAAATCATTAATATTAATTTCAGAAATAGAAAAAAAGACAAGAACAAGAGATGAATGTGAATAAAAAGTGAAAAGAAAAAACGTAAATGATAAAAAAGTGCTTTGAGACTCCTGAGATAGCCAAGCCCAAGGAAAATCAAAGTCCTATGAAAGAGACCAAGATTTAAAATCTGAACATGGCACCAATCTTCATTACTTCCATCAATACACTTACTTCCCTGTAAGAAATGAAAGTGGAGCTGCAAAAATATGAGCTCTCCACACGGGGACTAAGAAAAATCAAACCCCTGGAGGAAAATTAGACTTGGTACTTATAAAAAATGATTAAGAAGCATTCCCCATGAAGGGAATATTAAGTTTGCCCCACCAAAATCCCGTAATTAGTGGATCTGGTTCCGAATACTAGGAATCTACATCAAATGACAGGAAACACATTCCTAGTTTTTCTCAATCATTGGAGCTCCTGAATCCGTGCAATTATTTCAAAATATATTCTTGATTTTTTATTTAATATTGATCCTCCTATAGTAGGGAGCAAGTCCCTAAATTATCTCCTCCGCTGAATCTTTATAATGTTCCCAATATTCTCACAATATTCCACAAAAGAAACAATATTGAGTGAAAATATGCAATTATCCATAAACCTTCCTAATGAACATATTCAAGTTAAAAATAAATTATCTAATGCAAAAAGAGATGTTTAATGTGCTGAAGGATGGTTAGATGGGCCTTAATTTATGTCTAATTTAGAGGCCCATCAGGAACCTCAACCACCATTATATGGAATGACTGGAAAAAGACACTTTGGGAGATTTTCCAACATGAAAGATCCATTACAAGAGGAAAATGAGGAAACTCAAGCGGAAAAAATTGCGGAAGAAGAAAATAATGAAGTTGTAGAAGATGATAAACATGGATTATATGGTATTGTTGATGATATTTAAGTTATGCTTGCAAATGAAGCTCAATTTTGAGAGATATTTATTAGTTTTACTTGTAATATTTTAACTTTAAGATTTTATGAGAAGAATTAGAATTTGATTATTGTTGTTATGTGTTCAATATTTGTATTATTTGATTTCCACTTTAATTTTTAATGAATAATTTTTTTGTAAAAAACATGTGATTACTATTATTTTTTAAGATAAAATTCATAAAAAAAAAAAATGTTATTTTTTAAGCTTTTTTGTTAGGATTTTCCCATAAAAATCGTTTATTTGAGATGTCATTTTTCACAAAAGGCCTCAAAATGTTTATTTTTCATTACATTTATATTGAAAATGTTTATTTTTTGTCAAATGTTTAAAATTGTTATTTTTTAGTGAAAATTATTTGATGTGCATTGAAATATTAATTAAAATTAAATAAAAAAGATAGAAAATACTAACTTTAAATTATTGACCATTTTTTATTTTATTTTTGTAAATACGTGAAAAATTAAAATTTCATTACAAAAAAAATTGAAAAGAAAAATAAAAACATAGAAATACATAAATACACTTAAAAATAAATATCTTAGGGAAGAAGAAGACATTGGAAAATTTAAAGCGTCAAAAATTATCTCTCTAAGAAAAAGGGGTTGATGTTGCATCGACTCTTTTTAAAGTCAGCATGAAAATCACTAACATTAAAAAAAAAAATATCCATACTTGATACATAAGAAAATTTGAAGTGCCAAAAATATGATTAAAAAAAAAGTGTATTCTGAATCACGACTTTTCAAAATCGGATTATTTTTTGCTACCTCAAAAAAACGGGTACTGGGTAATTTTCTCGTTTAATTGTATCTATGTTCAAATCCAAAATATCACTTAAAATGGGATTGATAAAGCTATACATTTAATTTAGGAAGGAAATAACATAAATATGTCAATGTAACATCCTTGAAATATGGAGTCTATTCATATCATGAACATTTTTTAATGGTTGAAATTTTTATATTATTATATAGAGTTGTATTCATTTCTGAGAAGAGTTTTTGGCATAAATCATATTAGAATGCTTTTGTCGACGCATTTCGAACCAACGAGTGTGGTTCATCGTCAGGACAAGCTGAAGAATCAGATCCTGGTTGTATGATAAATAGGTAGAGCAGAACATCCAATGGCTAAATTTGACCAAGCAACGACAATATTGACCTCGGCAATCAGACCGGCTAATGACTATATTTGACTGGAAAATAGCTAACTGGACTAGATCAAGGGATAGGGACAGGAAAACAAAACCGGTTAAATAATAAGTGAGTTGGTTATATGCTTATTTAAATAAGGTAATAGGAACTAATTTATATAAAGGTTATATAAATAAACATTAAATTAGTTGATTTAAGAATTAGTTTAATAGCTATTCTATGTAAATCAAAATGAATCAAAATTGCCGATATTAAACTTATATAAAAGTTATATAGTTAGAGTTATTTAATTAAATGTTGTGTAACTTAGATGTAAGTTAATAAAATATTAAACCCATATGTAATTAATAGTTAATAATAAACCTTAGTTTTAATATAAGAATAACCAATTTATTCAATATGAATCAAAATTAAATTTATAAAAAAAATTAATATAATTAGATATTTGATGTTATTTTAGAATTATATAATTAAGTATCTAGTTAATTAATTGTAAGTTAGTTTTAATTTTATTTAATTTAAAATGGGTTAATGTTAAATAAAGATAGTTAATTGTAAGTTAATATTTCTATAACAACTAACTATTGTTAAACGTGTTATTAGATCTCATTAATAAAACTATCAAAGTCAACCTAAAACTATCTAGATATTATAATAGGAATAATCCATTAAATTGATAACTTATTAAGATAGTTGAATAATGGACCTAGGATATGCGGCACAATTTCCCACACTTAATTAACCAAAGAGGATAAAGAAAGGAAGAAGTTTGTTTTAAATTTGTTAGTTAATGTTAAGCAACTTTCATTAATATTTATAAAAGGTTAACAAATAAAAATGTTTTAAATATCAAAATCTAAAACATAAAAATTAAGGACGATAAAAAGGAAACCCCGATGATTAGAGAAGGGGGAAGGTAGGAACGCTTCATAGAGAAGAATGCGACAAGGAGTGGGGAGGGGGATAAATGGCTAGGAAGAGAGGGCACAGGGATCCAACAACTGCTAATTTTTCAGTTGTCATCTCTATTGAGATTGCTTGGCCTTTCTTCAATCTCAATAGAGATGACAGCTAGAAAATTAGCAGTTTTTTGATCCCTGCCCTCTCTTCCTAGCCATTTACCGCCCCTCCCCACTCCTTGTGGAATTCTTCTCTATGGAGCCTTCCTATCTTCCCCCTTCTCTTATCATCGGGGTTTCCTTTTTATCGTCCTTAATTTTATGTTTTAGATTTTGATATTTAAAACATTTTTGCTTGTTAAGCTTTTATAAATATTAATGAAAGTTGCTTAAGATTAACTAACAAATTTAAAACAAGCTTCTTCCTTTCTTTATCCTCTTTGGTTAGTTAAGTTTGGGAAATTGTGATGCATATCCTAGGTCCATTATTCAACTATCTTAATAAGTTATCAATTTAATGGATTATTCATATTATAATCTCTAGAGACTTTTAGGTTTATAGTTTAGGTTGACTTTGATAGTTTTATTAATGAGATCTAATAACAGGTTTAACAATAGTTAGTTTTTATAGAAATATTAACTTACAATTAACTAAGTTTATTTAACATTAACCCATTTTAAATTAAATAAAATTAAAACTAACTTACAATTAATTAACTATATACTTAATTATATAATTCTAAACTGACATCAAATATCTAATTATATTAAAAAAATTATAAATTTAATTTTGATTCATATTGATTAAATTGGTTACCTTATATTAAACTAAAGTTTAATTAACTATTAATTACATATGGGTTTAATATTAGTTAACTTACATCTAAGTTACGTAGCATTTAATTAAATAACTCTATCTATATAACTTTTATATAAGTTTAATATCGGTAATTTGATTCATTTTGATTCATATAGAATAGGTATTTAACTAATTCTTAAATCAACTAACTTAATATTTATTTATATAACCTTGATATAAATTAATTCCTATTACTTTATTTGAATAAGCATATAACCAACTCACTTATTATTTAACCAATTTTGTTTTCCTATCCCTATCCCATGATCTCGTCCAGTTAGCTATTTTCCAATCAAATATAGCCATTAGCCAGTCTGATTGCCCAAGTCAATATAGCCATTGCCTGGTCAAATTTAGCCATTGGATGTTCTGCTCTATCTATTTATCATGCAGCCAGGATCTGATTCTTCAACCTGTCCTGATGATGAACCACACTCGTTGGTTCGAAATGCATTGACAAAAACATTCTAATGTGATTTATGCCGAAAAATTTCTCAGAAGTTAATATGGATCACGGAAACCTCAATTCCATAATTGTATTCATGTCATGAACATTTTTTAATGGTTGAACCGTTTATATTTGTATATAGAGTTGTATTTTATTTTTAATATAACTATTTTATATTCAATAATATTTTTTTTTTCTTTGTGGTTCACAGGCACTCAGAGAGTGGGCGCTACGTCCACGTAGAGAGGCAGGGCAGTTCCACCCGAAGGGATCTGCCCGTCAGCCATAACAGGCCTAACCCCGAGGGCGTCGAGGAGATTTGACCCCGTGACCTCCCAACTGGGAAAGTACTTAGCAACGGGAACTCGACCATTTGAGCTATCCCTTGGGGCTATATTCAATAATATTTTTTATATAACATGCTTTTTTAATAATAAGTAAAATAATATGTTATTAAATAAATTGTGAATTAAGGAAAAATTAGAAAGAGGCGTAATTCGTTTTATTTTTCTAATAGCAATAGAAAGAAACGAATCCTCTTTCACTTAATTTAAAGTTATCTTTCTTTATAATCTTCTTATAAGACTTTCACAGAATTTCATGTTATCTTTCTTTATAATCTTCTTATGAGATTTTGACAATTATGATAAGAAAAAGTGGAAGAAATCAAATCCACTCCTCTATTAACGTTTAATTATAAATAGCCATTTACATGCTTAAAAGGAAATAGTGATAAAATTTCTTTTTTAATTTTGAAAATAAAATTATTCAATTTTTTTATTTTATCATGAAATATATATTTTTTTCATATAATAAATATATATAATATATATATTTTTTTAAATTTGGACCATTTCTCGATTTGTGCGTGTCATCCTTGCGCAGGGGCCATGATAATCTTCTCTGTATCGTTCCAATTTTATCGATGTCTCTGAAGACACATAATAAATATTTTTTTATATTTTAAAATGAATATATATTATTTTTATCTAATTTTAAGGTCAATGTAATGATTTATACTACTAAGTCTATGAAGGCGTACATACACTATCCCAGGCATAAATACTCTACCCCTCTAGTTTTGAACCTGTGATCTGTTAGAAGGAAACACAAGTTTTGAACCATTAGGTCCACTCATGTTGTTCAACAAAATGTTCTTATTATATGTTTTAAACAATTATATTATAGACTCGAAGTTTGATTATATCAAAACTAATCATATCACTTGTAAGAACTAAACTTTGATGAAAAAGCTTCCAATCATTCTTTCACACTACTCAAAATAATCCAATTAATTTATTAATAAAATATAATTACTTACATTTTTTATTTAAATTAATTAATAATTTAAATTTCTAATATAGAATAAATTAAATTTTTCTAAATAGGTTTTTAAAAAATTCATTTTCATTATTATCATTATTAAATAAAATTCTTGGTACTTTTATATCACAACTTCGTAATATAAAAAAATATGAAAGTTTTCACCTCTGTGACTCGTCGATTGCCGATATGCTATCTGGACCTTTGACTACACACAAGGCAATCAAAATATCACATCCACTGTCATATTGAAAATTTTGAAATGCCACATATGTTAAATCATTGATATGGCTTAATCCTCCAATTTTTGATTTGGTTCTGGACCCAATATAGTAATTGAAAATAATTTAATGGAATAGGGAATCTACTAGATTTATATCGAAGTTATAACATCACAAGAATTATTTTAGAAATTTATGATACATATAACATTGGTCCTATATAATAATAACCAAATATCTAAACTCCGAAACTTTGAGCTCTGCTATCGACCTCCAACCACCAATATGCTTATCTAGTTATTTTATCATATCAAACTTAAATGTAAAATAACATCCGCTACTTATCACAACTTTTGGAATACAAGCTCTGATAAGATCCACTATCGTTGCACGTATCTTTCTTCCATCATCTATTTTATTCATTAATTCAGTGTGATTAACTGACTATGTGCATTTACTATAGTTCTATTCTCCCTTGTATGAAGATCATATGTTTTATTCCCTTGTGCGGAATCACATTATTAGGATGAATCAGACTTTTTCTTTTAGAGATTTCCAAAATATTTATTCTAATGTGAAGGTTTCAATATGTGAAAATCAGATATATTTTTAATCAATATGCCGAATTTTTTAACGATTCCAACTTAAAAACTATGCACACATCTTGGTCTCGATGGCTATTCCATTCATTAATCTAATTAATGGACTAGCTATCTCCATTTATTTTCACTTTCTTCTCACTTGCATGAATTTGATATGTATTATGCCCTGGCCAATTTATGATCTGCGTTTATTTAAATGAACCACATTGATATGCTGGATTAGGCTTTCTACTTCTAATATTTCCAAAAGGATTCTTCGTGTGTCAAAGTTTCAAAGCCAAGAAACTCCCATATATACTTAATCAATATGTCACATTTTCCTTTGATTAAGGTTTCAAACCTATCCACACATATTGGTGTTGAGGCCTCTTCTATTCAATAATCTAATTAATGACCTAACTATGTGCATTTATTCTCACTTTATTCTCAATCGAACGAGCGTCTCTCTCATTGCCTCTGTCAATCGTAGAGTTGTGATCTCTATAACATGTCCTGACTCTCATTTATTGCTCCTTATGCTTACTTAGTAGATGGTCGTGTTTTCTGTTTGGCCTATTCACATCGCACTATTCTGCTGTGTTTTCGAGTTGTAGTTTTTGTTGTTGTTTCTCTACTATTGTTGGTCTCTTGTTATTTCTCTTGCTATTGATGTTGCACATCACGTTGCTTCCTTCAACTGGTAAATTGTCCTGAAATTTCATTCACAAGTAGGTGAGAATAAAAAACACTCTAACCATATCGCCTTGTACACTTAAATGGAAAGTATCAATGATTTCATACTGCATATATATATTAAAATAATGTTTGCATTGTCACGACGTGCAAAACACCCCCATGTAAATTTTCTAAAATGTCATGTATAGAGAGCCAACTTTATATGCTTAGACATTTCAAACTTGCTTCTTCATTACCATTCACTATTGGCAGCGATCAATATTGTGAATCATTCTTATTTAATTTTTTATCGCTTATTTATTTTCATTTCTTTTCTAATGTTAACAATTGATTTCACGCACTTTCACCTTGAAGAACACCTCCTTTTCTCCTTAGCATGGAATTTACCTTGGTTAGTGAATGCCATCACTTTGTTGCTGGCTTGCTCTATAGGGATCCAACCATCACTTCAAATAGTTGAACTCGCCCTTCTTGCATCCAAAAGGAAAATGTCCCAATAATTTCCCTCTCCGACTCTACCTCTCAGCATAGAAATTTTCTTCTGTTTGCATACAATGGCCATGTCATCTCTAGTACCCTCATGTTGGGTCAGTTGTCATTCTCAAAGAAGTTGCTGTCACTTTTCTGCAAAACTATGGGTATGTTAACTCTTCACCATATCCATAATTTTTTTATGTTCCTTCCCTCTTTGTGCCACTATAACTTTGACTAATGTCGCGTTGATTTTCTCTTTATTTCATTATTTTTAGTACTCTTCAGGTTATTCAACTCAAAGTTTGTAAACATCATGCACCTTTGATTGTTGACTCGAACCTTCTTCAAATTTTACAACCGTCCACATGCCAACGAGTCTCTTCAATGTTACATGACCCTGCCTCGTACACTGCTCCTTCCACACAGGCTTCTCCTTCATCATCAACTCAGATTTCCTCCTCTATCTATTTCCTTTCTATTCATGGCATTAAGCCCCTATCATAAACAATGGCATATCCAGGGTAGGATCCTTGGAAAAATAGTTGTTCACTCATACAAAAATTCTCGCCAATGATGTAATCCATCTCTCTGCCTTTGTTGATCTAGCAGATTCCTTGCATGACCTTGTCCAAATTTGGCAGATTTACATGGTTTCAAATGGCAGAGTGAATCTAGCAAACAAAAATTACAACCATCTCAATACAAAATGGGAAGTCTCACCCTCCGCAACTTCCATTGTTGAACCTTCCCTAGATGATGTTTCGAAGATTCCTTTCCACTGTTCCATTTTAAATCTATAGATGAAATCAAATATGTAAACCTTGACTCAATTGTTGACATCATTGGCATTGACTTCCACTTCTCCATCTTCCACCATTAATCTAAGAGATGGCTCTGAAACACCTAGAAAAAATCTCAACTTGGAGGACATGTGTGGGTATATTATTGGCGTCACCCTACTGGGGAATAATTGTGACACCCAAGGAAAGAAACTTGTTGAACTTGCCTCTTTTGATGCTTCGACCATGCTTGCAATGTGCTTGTATAGCCGAATTTAATGGATGAACTGTGGGGACTATCTCGACCACCAGCTCCATGCTAGATCCCAACATTCCAGAGACTGAGGATCTCTAGTCATGTTTTGATCAAAGAGGCCACTTGGCCTCTTCACCATCATTAAGTATAAAATTTTCGGGATCTTCCAAGTGCTGTCACCACAATGTACAATTTTTGACCTCATAGACTCACATCATCTGGCAAAAAACAATGGTTCTCTATTTATGGAACCGTCATCTCTATTGATATGCAATATTTCTACTTCCTTGTATGCCTTCTCTGATCTGATGGCATGAAATGCTTGAAAACAAATGTCAACCACTCAAATGGAATGTGGAATTGGAATGTCTGCACTAAATGTGGTGGGGACTTCCCGGAATATTAGTATCGTTATGTGTTGACATTTGAAATGCACGACCACACAGGCCTACTGGAAAATGTTATTGACTTTGATGATGCTGCAACTGAACTCATCAGTGTCCAAGCAGAAGACTTGTTCATACTCTCTAGTGATCCTAATGCTATCCACGAGCTTCATACTAGGATTTCATGTTGTCATTTCCTCTTCAGACTATCTGTGAAAACATATAGCTTCAATGGTTGTTGATCATTTGAAATTTATGCTAATCAATTCAGAGGAAATAAACTATGGCTCTGAATGTTCCATTCTCCTCTAGGATATCAAAACAATGTTTACTACTTCAGTTATTTGCCACCTTTGAAACTCGTTTTCTTTTCCCGTGCCACACTGAAGTGTAAACAACAACTTCTATATGTTTTTCTATTCTTTATCATTTGATCCCCTACCGCCCTCTTCTTCTCTTCACTTCATCATTGTACTTCTCTCGTTTATGTATATACCCCTATGTTACATGTTACACCTTCCACCTTTGCATAATTCTCCATATTTTACCTTTACATGGAGTATATATGGTTTTTTATTCTTACTTCTAAACAAAATAGAATGTTTGCATCCTTTTAAAGTGTGCTTTGTGCAACCAAATACAAACATTGGATTTTTATGAATGATTGTTGTTTCCTTACCTTAAATGTATTTGGTAAATCAATGATAAATAGTTATCCATCACAACAAAAAAATACTTCGTTGAAATAAGATTGATTTAAACAACAAAATTTCAACGGCACAACATTAGTGCGTAATGTCAAAGAAACATAAAATCTATTATAAAAAATGTTTGTTCGACCAGTTAATTGCAACCAGTTTATCAAAAGACATATAATTTATAAGCTAAAAGACACTATTTCGAAAATATAACCAATAATGAAGTTCTTCGGTTTGAGGGCTATGTACTTTATCTTTGTGATCAAGACTATTGTTTCCCATCTCTTATATTCACTAATACTTTTGTCCCCATATTTGTATTATGATGGACATGTCAACATCTTCTACAAACCCCTCAATAAATGTCTGCCAGATATTCTTTTATGCACAAAATAAATACGCCTCCAAGAAACAAAGACCTCTCAAACATAACGTTGATTTAATCAACAAAACAATTCTAGGTATACCCCTATGTAACATTTATCTTCCCCAACATCTGCAAGCTTCACTTGGTAACCCATTTCCTTCACTATTCCACACTTTAACTGTACCTACCCTTCAACTTTCTCCATTCACTAGCACTTCTTCCCCATATACACCGCACACCCCACCATCGAATCATCCTCCTTCACCCTCCCATCCCCATATTTTGTTCAACCCTGCCCTTAAAAATGTATACCACTAATTTCATGAGAGGATAGATGACCTCTCTCCCTTACTTGTCTACTCCATATGCAAAGAATCATACCCAAATATGAAAACAAAATTACTACATTGTAACCTCTGTTTCTCCCGAAGTGCAACTACAAAATCGACCCACCCTTTCTCACTTGCAAACAACATGGACCCTAGCAACCAACCGCTTGTCCTTACTGGTCTAACACAAATAGAGGAAATTCTTATATCACATGTCAGTCCAATCTTGGAAGTCACTCATGCATGAGTTGGATAGTACAAATACATTGGTCATACTATTTGCTTCCCCTAATACATCACTCATTTTTCCACGCTTGGTTTCAAAACTGGAAATCATCTTTGTTACTAGAAATGGATTTAAAGAGAAAACATATGATCTCATTATTAGCAGGACACGTTTTCTTACAACTTTAGAGCACAAACTAGCCCATGATCGTTACTACAAGGATGTCCATTCGGACTAAGCTGCAATATATGCCTAATATCTAACATTTGTATATTTACAATGTCAAAATAATAATAATAATAATAATAATAATAATAATATAATATTTATATTAATTAATTAAGCTGACATTAGATATCTATCTCAATTATCTATTAATTTCTCCATGATTTCACACTCTCTCTTCTCTAAATGGAGATCACATTGCCCTGATGATGGACTCACTAAGCTAGTCTGAAACGTTCGTTTTCCAAAAAACTGATAATAGGTTCTTCCATAGATATTTTAAAATATATGCCTTGTTGACTCACCCTACCGATATGTCTTCTCTTGTTCATCACATTACCCCCTCCTGTCCTGAAACACGAATTTCCTTCCCTAATTTCAATGATAACATTCCTGCACAACCCACCCCAACAAACCTCCCACCGTCCTCTTTTGTATCAACACTCTCAAATTCCCATGCTAAGATTGAAGAAATATCCAACTACCTGCACTCTCCCTAGCCTAATTCCACTACTTCACTTTCATGGCCCTTTGTTTATCGATCCGCTATCAATGAATATACCATAGAAGGCCTTTTTTCTATGGCTTTCCTGACACTCTTCCCCCACAAAGGTTTCCATGATTGGTCAATTACATCTTAAAAAATTTGAAATGAATGAATATGTTGTTCACCTCATACACTACTATGATAACCGCTTTTCCCAACATCTAATATTCTCGTATTACTTATGCAATATTTTGTTGCGGCATCATAGTTAAGAAACTATTTTTATTTTTTTGAAAAGAAACCTTGAATAGGGCTTTCCAATGAATGTTGCAGACCTTCGTGCATGCCTCGATGGAATCCCTAATTCCATGGTTCTTAACTAGATTATGTGCTTCAGGTCAAGCCTTAGAGGGACGTGCTTGTTCTGGAACAAACGCAAAGGTGAACTCATTAATATGATCATACAAATACGTAGCCCTACTTTCTTCTTCACCCTTAGTGTAACTAACACCAAATGGAATGACATGCACATGGTCATGCCTGGTGCCCCAACCTTGGATTCATCAGAGTTGTCTCGATGGAAATTCAAAAATATAATTAACAATCCACATCTTACAACATAGTAAATTCATTTTTTATTCACAATAATCCTCGAATAGGTCTTGCAAAAAGGATTCGATGCAAAGGAATCATTGTGTAGGTTTTTCCCTGACCATCCTTCTCCTTTTTTTCTTTTTTACCTAAACATATACTCGCTTCACAAAATTTCCTTTCTCATTTTTTCAGTTGTGAGTAGCAACATAGGGGCTCCACACACATACATGGTTTCCATTAGCTATAAAATGCACCTGATATGGACAACCTCGATTGGGATGACCAAGGCACGGTAGATAGAGCAAAGTTGTATTTCGATGAACACATTTATGCTTGGAATCCTTGGCCTGTTGAACAACATGCACCTTATGTACATATCTCTACAAAGAATGACCCATGCATCCACGAATCAACATTGATATTTTCATTCTCACGCCTTCACGACAACGAGGATCTTCTTAATTTTGTTCAACAACATACAAAATTCCACCCGTCTTCATGTCTTCACAAAAAAGGTCCTACTTTTGTTTGCCTCTATGGAGTTCCATGGGATTTGAATGCCACCTCCTATTTCATTATCAATGAAAGTGGATGATAGAAATATGTCCCAACTCGTAATTATGACAAGTTAAATATACACAACTCTACCATGCTATCCATATAGAGAGAAAACATTAGTTTCCAACCCGTTTTGTCTCGGCATGCTATTCTTTGCTACATCGTGAAATATGTAGTGAAGCTAGAGACAAAATCATAAATTATTAGAAAATGTTGTCATGTGTCTCATAGGATTTTCACCCCGAAGCACTTGTTATTAGTCTTGTCTAGAAAATTTTAACAAAAACAATTGCTGATAAGGACATCGCTGCAGAGGAAACATGCCACATGCTACAAAAACTACCCCTTTCACTTTCTAGCCACTCATTTTTTCCCTCAATGTTACTTGAACTATTTTTTGACGTGTTTCTTAGGGTATAGGTTCCCCCTTCCGAACACCACTCTTCATCGTAGCATACATGAATAGACCTCCTTCGCTTGAAACATTAACTCTTCTTGAGGTTACATGTTCCTGGTCCTTCTACTACTTCTATACTTCCTTTTCTACACATGCCCATCAGACATTGGCTCCAGTGATGCAGTAATCATTTCGCATTGGGGAAAAAAAATATATGTGTATGTTCCATGGCATGTTCATTGAGACCTTCAAACCCATCCTTCCCCTATCCCTGGTGACACCTCCACTAACTATTTGCCCAACCCCAATGAATTTCAAGACATCGATGAATGGAAATTCCTTTCTCAACTACACCGTGGAAACAACATGCAAATTGATGACCTTGACATGCTTGGACATCATGACTTAGACTCTAACCATAATTCGGCCCATACTACCATATGTCTCCCTTTTCAAGAGCCATACATTTTATATATTTAAGTCACTCATCCACCTAAATCCATTCTAGCCCCACTCTAGTTCCCTACTCGCTCACCTTACTATCACGCACGTTGCAAGTTTCTTTCACCATTGTCCTTACCCAGTTTAGGAACACTTCTCCATTCCTCCATGTTGATCCAAGGTAGCATGGGGAAGTCTCATTTAATTGATTTCCTAAGTGATGCATTTCTTATTGAATCTATTCCCAATTCATGTCCACTAATCCTACTCGCTCCAACAGGTGATGCAACGTTTAACATAAATCTTCTTACAACCCATTCTTCCTTTCACATTCATTTACTCTCAATCCATCCTCTTGAGGTCCAACCACTTCTGCATCTCCAAGAAAAGTTGTCACGTCAAATACATTTTAATTGATGAAATGAGCTTTATTGGGCCTAAACTTCTTCCATGCATAGATGATAATTCAAGGGAGGTATTTCATTTCTATCCGAATGCCCCTTGTAGCAATCAATCTATCCTACTTGTTGGTGATCTTGACCAACTACCTCTTGTGAAGGACATCCAGATGTACGTCGGGACATCGCACGAAAATTCCCTTTGTCGGACCTTTGACACGGTCGTCACACTATCTACCATCTTTCATCAACAAAGGACCAACCCTCTTCAAATTGCATTCTACCAATTTCTCATGAATCTCAGAAATGTAACACCAAAAATCAAAGAATTGAACCTTCTCATTTCAAGGACAAATTCATTTTTTTCAAACGATGAGAAACAAGAATTCAATAATGCAATCCACATATATCCAACCAACCTAGCTGTCACATGGCATAACAAACAAATGCTCATAAAATTGAACATTTCAATTGCATGATGCTATACAGAGAAAAGGAACCACCATCCTACTGGTACACACGGAGATGATGAACAATTGGATGCAAAAGTTCATATTTGCAATGAACACCAGGTTTTCCTCACATGTAACCTCTGGGTTGAAGCAGGTCTTGTAAATGCAACACTTGGAAAAGTAGTTTCCATTTTCTATGCAGCTCGATCAAAACCCCCTCAATTTCCATCATTTGTTTTTTCTTACTTCTTCCAACACAAAGCCCCACCATGGGATCCCTTCACACATCTTATGTTCCAATTTCCCTAATAACATGAGCCTTTCATAGGAAACTTCCCCTTAGAATGGTATGGGGTTTGAAAATACATAAATTGCAATGGATGACATTACCAAAGGCGACAATAGACATTGGCAACATAGAACAAAAAGGATTAACATTCACTCCCATATCCATAGTTCACACCTTGGATGATCTTCGCATCTCTCCAACATTTTTCTTTAGCCTATACTCCTACATCCAAGGCAATGGTTACATCAAACGTAGGCAAAAAGAGGAATACGTGCTAGCATCAAAGTCTTCCAGCCACCTACAGTTTTATGGATCCATCTAGTCCCTTCTAATTTCGTTTAAGTAAGCATTATTTTGATTTATTTTCACAATAGTTTCTTTCTTTTACAAATATTTGTTGTGAAACATAGTTAAAATGCTTGACAGGAATAAACAAAAAGAAAATTTGTTGTCACTTACTAGAAAATATTTTTTCAGTTGCCGAAGATGTAACCTACCATAGAAGTTGGAAGCCAATTTTCCAGATAGCGAAAGGACTTAAAAGCTACTTTGAACAAGTTTCCAAACTATTTTGGTGAAAAACGAAAAACTGCCACTTTGACTATATTATTATCATAATAATAATGGGTAGTGCTATGTATTTGCAACTGGATTTTGGATCATTTGTTATTCCTTGTTTCCTTATGTTGTCTTGTTTTAATTTTTCAATTTGACTTAATCTTATTATTAATGTGTTTTCTTTTCAAATGTGCATGAAAAGAAACCACTTTAGGTTGTGGATGAAAAACAACCGTAACAATGAAAATGGTTGTTAAACATTGTACATTTGTAGCAAATGATAGAAAGAAAACCTGTGAAAGCCCTGATCTATGCCACAATCATAATTAAACAACAAAATGGAATAGTAAAATAGGTGTAACTAATTCCAATAATCCAATGGAAACCAAATATATAAAGAATATATTTTATTAAACAACACCTGTGAAGGGAACTAATGATGTTACGAGTCCCCCTCTATGGGATGGGTTCTTGTCTATCCTCAAATGTCTTCAGGTTTTATAGAGTTTCTCTCCTTTATAATGTATTAACCCAACAAAACTAATGTTTGTGCTCAATGAGAACTCAAATGGGAAAGAAAAATAGTGTGCGATAGTGATAATAATTAGAGTTGCATCAATGCATGCGACAATGAAAATAATTGAAAGTGAATAATGAATGGAGAACCCTTCTATTTATAACAAAATATTAGGTTATCCTTGGATAATGAGAAATAATAAAATATTATTAACCCCATTCTAGAAATGAGTATTTGTAATATTTTATTATATTTGGTTAGAGGTAAAAAATATTTAAACATTTAATAAACAAATAATGATTTATTTAATTATTCCTAAGGGAATTGGTCAAAATTGACAAGGAATAATAACTAATTAGTGATTAGTTAATTATTCCTACAGAAAAATAAGATGATTAATGATTTATCTATTTATTTCTCATAATTGGGTCAAATGTGACAATATTATATATATATATATATATTATATATATATATTAATATATATATATATATATATATATAATATATATATATATATATATATATATATTATAGTGGAATCGAAAATAGGGGCAACGTCGTGACTCGCGTTACATGGGGTCAATTCTGACTGCTACCTCTATAACCGATGGGAGTCACGCTCGCCCCTCTATATAGCTCCAGGGTAAGTCCGAGGCATTTAAACTCGTGACCTTCAGTATGGAGCCCGCCTTTCTAACGAACTTCACCGCAGTATGATTATCAACTCGCCTACCCCCGTCAGGTTATGACAATGAATATTAATTAAACAATGGTTTAATTAATTATTCCTAGAAAGTAATTAAATAAATAGTGATTTATTTAATTATTCTTCATGGGTTTAACTATAAATGACTCAACAAAAGTTGTTTATTAAGTAATTTCTCACAGTGAAAACAATTTTACTATGGTAAAATTAGCCCTACAAGGTGTGCTTCGATCCATCTAGTAAATTATGGCTAGATGATCAATTTTTTGTGATAACAATTTCCTCCCCAACGTATGAGTGTCAGGAACAAAACGTATGACCGAAGTACGTTGTAAGGAAATAATCACTAAACAATGAAGTGGAGTCAAAGAGAGATAGAGAGAGACCAATGGAGCTAAAGTGAAAGAAGATAGGGATAGAGGGGGTGAAACCAATGCAAGTGTCCTTTTATATTGTGGTACCAAATCTCAGTGAGGCAGGGGAGGCATACCTATACTCGCTAAGATAACTTAGTACAAAAATAATGATGTACCCAAAAAAATGAAACTAAGTGATAAAATACATGTTGAATGGTACATGATATGCTGGCATAACTGAGCTAAAAAATAATAGAATGTGTCCCATATACATAATGCACTGAATAAAACATGAGCAAAGACTGAATACAATAACATCTAAGTACATGAGATATAATGGCCCTCCCCTAAAAAAATGGGTGGGAGGGAGGGTAGGACAACTAAAGAAGGCCTGCTGAATAGGGAAGGGCTCTGCAAAACTGAACGGATCATGTGAAGGAGACATGCATGTTGTGAATGTTGCAAGCAGCAGGAACCAAACCCATCGAATCTATGGAACTGCATCTGAGGCTGTAGTATAACATGAAGTCATATGGTTATGTCGGGGGTTACCAAAAGGGCCACCCCCTCATGAGGTCTGAAAACATCACACACACACCCGAGAATCACTGCTACAATCTGCTGCATCACTGGACCATCAAGTGTACAAATAACGAGCATGAAACAACCAAGTCAAAATGAAATGATGATTGCCTTCCTTCATACGAGGCATAGAACGAGAGTTGAATCTAGAACCAAAATACATCACCCTCTAGATCATTCTTCTAGAATAAATGAGTTGATGTCAAGAGAATAGGGCCTGCTATAGGTAAGGCAATGAGGATCATCAATTAAGGAAGAAAGGAAAATAGTAATGTGAGTGATGGACTGACACAAGGAGAACGGAAAAAGTGGGACTGAGGGAAAAGCATACATTTTCCCTTGTCAGAGCATAAAATGCATGGTTGACCTGACAACGACTGACTCGAATCAGTAGGGGATGGTGCAAAATATGGTTGGAGGCCAAAATGGGCAACACGGGATGAATGGTATGCAAATATGGATGGAATACTATGACATGATGTAATGGGATGTGAAATAGACTCCATGGATGCAAAGGTGACTCATTACAAATGCTCTAAACAAGGGTGACTCGATGACACTGCCACAGAATAGGCCCATTGGGGATAATGAAGACATTAGCAGATGATTTTTTCTCATGACAAAAATCAACACGTGAGATGAGATGTAATAAGAGGAGGTGGACCTCAAATTACAAGTATCGCTTTACGAAGAAATTTAATTCTGAGAGGTGACGAAGTGATACTTATTGGAAAAATGGCTTCTTGGTGAAGTGTCGAATCATAAAAACAAAGAGAGACACATTAGAGTAGTCAGTGACAGATTTCCAATGGTGCTAATAGTTCATTAGATGGAGCTATAGTTTTACTGCAATGAGTGACAGAAAAATTGTGGGTTTTCCTAGAAAAGGGATTTTCCCCTCCAGTTTAATTCATTTTCTAAGTGAGATGTGGTTAATTTGGAGAGGAGGAGAAGGCCCTAAATCTTGTGGAGATCGTAGTGGAGAAAATAAGCATCAGAATTGAGACCTGCATCTTTCAGGAAAGTGGCCTTACTTGTCTAAAGATGGCCTTAATGCTTCTTGGAAAGATGGGTTTGGTAGAAGAATTAAGCGAAGAGGAAAATTAGAATGAACTACTAGAGGAGGTCTAGAATCATCCTCACCCACTAAGTCAAACATGGGGACTACGTGGTAAAGGTGATATGACATAGTGTAGAATATTTGAAGATATGGTATCAAATGTCTACGATATATGATTTGAATATGGCTCGTTGGAAAGGCTGGTAGGACAAAATATCCAATGAATGGGAGGATAATCAACCATACCTATATTTGGTGGGCTCTAGGTTGATACTTATGTTAATAAATTGAGAAGATGGCCAGGGGAAAACCATCATGCCCCCAAGCATGGGATACTACCTGCAAGCATATGTGATGGAGGTGACTAATCTAGTATGCAAAGGTGGGAATGATGCCCCATAGCACGAGGAGTTTGTGGAGTGCCATTGTGTGTCGAGTATTTGAAAAAGGGATTCAAGCATTTCAACCCAACTTGGCACTATATTCTCCAAAGGATGATAACGAGATGTAGGGGCCTATGTTCCCCCTAGTATGTTATGGGTGTACTGGATGTATTTAGAGTGGTGGACTCAAAATATGGGAGGAAGTACACACAATGGTGTATATCATCCCAAGGATAATCAAGGGTAGATACAGCTTCCATGATGTCCTCATTAGAATGGAATATGGGCAGATGAGAGGAAGACTGACTACATGATGTGACACATGTACTTGGTGCATCATCATGAGAAAGAAGGGTCACATATGCATCACCTGGAATGGTAGACGATGAGCTAGTAGATGGAAAATATACCGACGTTGAGATAGGGCTTCTAACAAAGGAGGTTCTATAAAAGAACATGCAGAAAACACATAAAGGTTTTCCTATACAGAACTCAAGTATGATGAGTGGTAAAGGATATGGCCTGTGGAGTACTTCATCTCAACATCGGCGGTAGGGATCACGATGGTGGGACCAGAGTCCCATACTATTTGTACCAAAATCCACAGGTAGAGGAGTAGGTGATCCAAAATGAGTGGTCTTGTATTCACAACGTGCATGAAGGAAATCACAAAATTTGTTGAGATGAGGGCAACAATGGGAACAGGACCATAATGATCGCACAAGGCACAAGGGTGATTTGTGTACAACATTTTGAGTTTCTTAGTTGGTCCCAGTAAGGTAATTTGGACCTTAGGAATATTTTACTCAGGGAATGCTTCATGAACCAAAGGTTTGAGATGAGAAAGCTGAGGGCAGTTATTGGTGGCATACCCAAGAACCTCACACACATCACATGGAGGTGTTGGATTCGAAACTTTTGGAGCTGGAGGTGCTTGGGGAGCCTTTTCCTTAGGTTCCTTATTCCTATCTTTTATCCCCTGTATAGACGCTTTCACAACAAGAGTAGGTTCATATTGAGGTTGCAGTGTAACTGGAGCAATGACATGGATTGTAGGGACTGGTTGAACTGGGGTCAAAGAATGATATGGTCTTAGTTGACCAGGTAGATTGTTTGTAGGGGGATCAATATACCACAATGGGATCCCCAAATTCATAGTAGGGAGGACCAACGAACCCATAACAGGGAGAGAAAATATTCCCAGAGGAGGAAACAAGAAAGGTATCTATCCTATAGGGAAATGTCCTAGTGGAACAACTCCTCGATGGTTAAGACTTGGAGGAATAGTTCATGGTGGGAACAAAGGGGAGGCACCCACAAAAGGATGAGGTCTTGGGGGTTGGATCTGTACGGCTCTTCTGAGATGGTAACAACAAGGTGTTGAGGAGCTAGGTGATGGTCACGTGTACCAGATTCCTTGTGAGTAGCTTGTGATGCTTAGAAAATGAAAACACTAAAAGAGATAGGCATAGAGATAGGAGGGGGAGGACTGGGGAAAGCACCTAATAATGAGGAATCTGTGTAGATTCGATCTCAAACATCAGTGGGAGGAGTAGAGGATTATTTTTCGGACATCGATGAGATAATGGACTCAGGGGAAGTCAACGATGCTAGCTCGTAGTATGTCAATTTATCGATGGTGATGATCTTCCCTTCATTGGGGAAGGACATCTTACGGGAAACCGCAAATGTGATGGTTGACATGTCATAAGTGTAACTACAACCCAAGAGTATTTAATCAAGAAGGGAATCAATAACCTCATTGTCGACATGAACTTTCTTGCTTGCAAGAGTCACTGGACAATTGCAATACATGCCCATAGGCTGGTAGGAGCAATCGTCGCAAGGACGCAATGTGATGGGATGGGGACAGCTCAAGTGAATTGAGTTGCTTCCAAACAACAACAGACATCATGCAATTTGATACACCTTCGTCAATAATATGTCTGGATATGATGACATTACGAACTCTAACTGGTATCTGGAAAGCAACGAATGGAGGTAATGGAGGATGTTCTGACGTATCAACGGGGAAGACAATCAAATTATCTTCTAAAGGATCTACTATTGCTAAAGAAGTTAGTAGAGATTTCTTTTGAGATGGGCATGACTTGAGGACTTCCAACATCGACATGGCAGTGGTTGATTGTGCCAAGTTGTCTACTATAATGTATGTATGGGCAGCTCAGTTATAGGTCACATTACGACTTTATGGTCCCTTTGGGATCTTAGAAATTGACTCAAATTTAGGTTGAGGGATTTGTAATAGACCATTCGGTGTCGTAAGAGGCTTAGTAGATGCCTTGGTTTCAGACTCGGTGATGAACAAAGTCGATGGCTTTTCATATTGACACGATTGAGTTTACTAGTTGACATTATAGGTATTCACCTTGTTAGAATTCATCATGAGGATCTGGTAGTCACTAGGACTAGAACATTGCGGAAGTTGAGCTAATTGACCTGCCTGAGGTTGAGCAGAAAAAAATCCTTGTTGAGGAAAAGGATTTATGAGCACGTCTGGTTGAGATGGCACAAAATTCTAAAGATGTTGTTGTATGGATGGTTGACAACTAGAAGCTACTTGGGCTTCCCATATGTGGTACATCTGGGGTAAGAGGAGACACTCATGGGTATAATGGCCATGTACACCACAACATGCACAAGGCTTGTTCGTGCAAATAGCTTTGCTCTACTTGGGTTGGTCCCCTTATTATTGGTTGTTGGTGTTAGACTGGTTCCCCTGGGATTCATTAGGTTGATTACCTTGGTTATCTTGGTTACCCTTGTTACCTTTCCCCTTATCATTTTTCTTTAAATTTTGGGGATTGGTCGCACTTTGTTGTGAAAACACTTGACAGTAAGGGGGCGGTGGCTGTTTGGGCTGAGGATGCATGGGAGGCTGTGGTGCTAATGCCTCATAGGCTGGAGTGCTCAGTGGTGCATATGTATAAGATGGTGAAGCAGAAATGGTCTGGTAGATAGGTTGAGCACTAGCTAGCCATGACATCTACTGATGAGGTTGGGTAAATGCATAAGAGGTTCTTTGTTCTGAAAAAACATTGCTGGAAAGAGGGAAATAAGTGTTAGAGGAACTGGTGCCCTCTGCGGATAGCCATAAATTTTCTGAGTATATGGTGAAGGATGCAAAATAGCTCCAATGATACCATCGGTGGCGTGAGATTTTCGCAGTGCATTAACAACACCAGGACAAGGGAGGTGTAGTATAATGGTATAGACATAGCCAGATTGAGAATAAATCAAGTCATATCTCAAAGAAGTTCGAAGAGCCTCTTCCTCTGTCTGAGGAAAATGAGACGTGACATCCTTGGTAATAGGCAATGAAAGAGTCCTAAGAAACCAATCGAGGTAGACACAGTTTTCAAAGGGTGGAGCATGACACATGCTCCTTCTTCTACACCATTCCTAGACATGATCGGAAAGACGGGTGGTAAAGGACAAAAAGAATATGATTAAAACCTCTGTGTCAATGTCGTATCAGAGAGGTAACTTGAAAGTATGAAGGGAACTCTTTATTAAGTATCACGAAAGTTGAATGAGGGGTAGTAGGCTGGTGTACATACCATTTTGCAACATATCGAGTGAGCGTGCATTGGAAAAACCAAAGACGAATGTAGTCATCAGTGATGGAATTGGATGAACACCACATATGTAACGAGTGGATGTGATTGGTAGTGCCCTCTCCAAAATTACCCTCAAACTTGGGAATTTCATTGGGAAGCTTAGTCTTCATAGCTGGCGAACCAACATTTTGGTGTATAGGGTCATTGATCAATTGGCTAAAATACGGGAAGCTTAACCCAGCCATGAAAGGTAGCATGGGAGCCACCGGAATTGTACTTGAGATAGTTCCACTAGATGTGACCACCAGGGTAGAATTGGAGCCAACACCAGGTTGGGCTCCTACATGTGTAGTGGGTCCTATCATGATGATGGTATGTGGTGAAGGAGGATCTAAATTATATGACAAATCAGATGGACCAGAATAGGAGTCGGTATGGGGACTCAAGGGACTATGAACTCGGACCCTGTGGGGAGGAGTAATATTCCCAAGAGGAAACTAGGGATGAAGGCCTAAGAGTCTCCATGACAAACGCCTTGGTGGCCAATGGTGGTAAGACACAAGTAACATGGAAATAGTGAAGGGAGATCAATAATATGTTTTTGTCTCTGTGTGGGGTGATGAATTAATTAAGTCAAGTCTTAGCTTGGTGGTGTAAACCAAGCGCCCTTCGCTCAAGGTGTGCTTGTGTGTGTAAGTGTGTTTATTAATTAAGTCGATATTGTGTTTGAAAAAAGAAAAATATTGTTGAAATCAACAGAAATTAAAAACAAAAAATAAACAACGAATCAACTTTCTAAACCCCACCCAAACTGGGTTTGCAAATACTGTGCTAGTTGGTGGTAAATTGAAATGAAAACACATGAAAAAGGTCAAGATATCTAAGCATTGGTGTGACTAGCATCAAATGACACTATGTTGCTAGAAAGTGGTGTAGCAACATCAAGAAACGTGAGAGGAAAATCGCTGCAAAAAGATAGGGAGATGGGTGTGAAACCTAGGGAAACCATTGGGATCGTAAAGAAAATTACCAAACAAGGTTTAAGATGAAAATTGGGATGGAAACAACCTATCTTTGAAGATCTAAAACAAAAAGGTACAGATATGGAAAATATGGTTGAAAGCTCTACAAAAAATCAGAGTTCTTACTTATTAGCTAAACTCCTCCTATAAAGGTGGAAGTGTACTAGAAACTCTAAGGGGCTAAATTCAACTTCTACAAGAAAATCAGGGTAGATCAATGCATAAGTGGGGTGAGATAGTGGTCAACCAACCCAACAGAAACCTCTCAAAAAAACCTAGAAACAAATCGGAAAAAGTCCTAGAAAACCTAAAATCATAGCTACTGACCCAATTGAAGGGATATCAATATTTCTGTGCCAGAAAGTGCGTTTTGGACCTCTGGATTGCACTATTGGGGTAGAAAACTGTGATTTTTTCTCCTTGATTCTCAATCGGCATGTCTCAATAAAAAATTCCATCTTTGTCGTGGTTGGTTCATGTGAACTGCGGAAAAGACCAGAAAACTTGCGGAAGTTAAAAATTTGATTGATCTAGGGTTATAAAGCTAGTAAACAACAATAAGAGACTAAAAGAGAAAAACCCTATGCTAAAAACTGAAGGTCACACAGGTTTTTAGGATAGAGGTAAAAACATAGTGTAGTTGCCAAATTGTTAATGTGTTCTCTTCTCGAATGCATATGAAAAGAAAATCACTTTAGGTTGTGGATGACAAACAACCCTAACAACGAAAATCACTGGTAAACATTGTAGATGTGCAACAAACGATAGAAACAAAGGCTTCCATAGCTCTGATATATACCACAATCATATTTAAACAACAAAATGGAATAGTAAAATATTGTAACTAACTCAAATAATCCAATGGAAACCAAATATATAAAGAATATATTTTATTAAAAAGCACCTATTAAGGAAAGAAATGATTTTATTAGTCCCCCTCTATGGGATGGGTTCTTGGCTATCCTCAAATGTCTTAAGCTTTTATAGATTCTCTCTCCTCTATAATGTGTAATCCCAACAAATAAAGTTTGAGCTCAATGAGAACTCAAATGGAAAAGAAAATGGTGTGTCACTGTGATAATAATCAGAGATGCAACAGTGAGTGAAACAATGAAAATAATTGAAAGTGAATAATGAATTGAAAAACCTTCTATTTATAACAAAATATTAGGTTATCCTCAAATAATGAGCAATAATAAAGTATTATTATGCTCAATCTAGAAATAACCATTTGGAATATTTTCTTATTTTTGGTTAGAGGGAAAAAGTGTATAAACTTTTATTTAGAAATAATAAATAAATAAATGATTTATTTATCATCTCAAGAAATATGGTTAAGGAATAATAAACAAATAATGATTTATTTAATTATTTCTAAGGGTTTTGGTCGAACTTGACAAGGAATAATAACTAATTAGTGATTAATTAATTATTCCTAGAGAAAAATAAGATAATTAATTATTTATCTATTTATTTCTCATAATTGGGTCAAATGTGGCAAGGAATATTAATTAAACAATGGTTTAATTAATTATCCTTAGAAGATAATTAGATAAATAGTGATTTATTTAATTATTCTTCATGGGTTTAATTATAAATGACCTAAAAAATGTGGCTTATTAAGTAATTTCTCACAATGAAAGCAAATTTACTATGTTAAAATTGGCCAGACATGGTGTACTTCGATCCATCTAGTAAATTATGGCTAGATGATCAATTTTTTGTGATAACACTTATTTTTAAGGTTTATTTGTTCATTAATTAGAATAAATTAAAATAATAGCCCCCATGTCGAGGAATTATATTGTTGTCTGACGTTAACACATATCTTATATAATGAAATCGTATCATAGCAATTACATATCAGTGTTTTGGTAATGTACCACCCCTCCAAACCTCTGATCATCGATATAGTGTTACCTCTAATCTGTGATTTGTTTAGATCTCTAGTGTGTGATATGAGAAGACCTATGATTTGCTTAGAGCTCCAATACACAGACCAAATATGGGTATGCAATTAATTCAAAATAATATTGTGTCTGATTTACAATATGATAAAGTTATAAAAAGAAGTTAATTATCATCAACATTCTTATCGAATGTTACTTTGATATTTCTTTTGAAGTTAAAAAAAATGATGAGGGATTCTTGGAGCTCTGCAACCCTAATTACCTCGTGGCCATGAGGTAGGAGGCCCAGAAAACCTCAAAAATAAGCAGTCTGGCACAGAGAACAAAGCAGATAGGAGGCACAAAAATGACAGAGGAGACCAGGAGGGGAGAGATCCCCTTCTATAGAGATGCAAAAATGGGAGAGGGAACAAGCAATAGCAAACTAGAGGAGGCGAAAAGGACATCGAGACTAGTCCTTGGAGCAAGATGGTAGGTTGGGAGCAAAGGTAAATGTCTGCCATGCGCAACAGAAAGGCTGAGATTTGTCATCCCTATGAACAAACTCGAGCGGTACTGAAGTTATATGAAAGACTATGCAATGATATGCAAGTTCATTGGAGTCTGGCCATCATAGAAAGACCTGAAAATATGGATCCAACAGAAATGGTGGCGACCCGACCACATTGAGCTGAAGCTGGGAGCGTGTGGATTCTTTACGGTAAACTTCTCTAACCTACAAGACAAAGAAAAGGTATTTGAAAATGGCCAATATTTCCATAACAATGTAGGTTTATTTATGAGGTACTAGGAGGAATGCTACAATTTGAATAAAGAGAAATTCCTAGTAGCACCCATATGGGTCAGAGTGTTTGAATTACCCATGAATTTTTGGGATCCAGAAATCCTGGAAGGAATAGGGAACATAATAGGCAGCTTTGTCAAAATAGTGGAATCGACTAAGAAAGGAATATATACATCCTATGCAAGAATCTGCGTATACATGAACATTGCAAACCCCATTCTAAGAACAATAGAATTAGAATACCACGAAGAGGTATGGAAACAGGCTCTGGACTACGAACACATACCTTTTAGAGGCAAGAAATGAAACGAGTATGGGCACTTCTATAAGGAATTCCCTTTAAATGTCGAGGAGGAAGAAAGAAAGACTAAGAAACAAAGGAAAAGCACATAAGACAATGAGGGATTTCAAGAGATCAAATCCAAAAGAACAACCCATGAGATAAAATGAGGTAAACAAGTTTGAAATCCTGTAGGTAATAGAAGAAGACGAGGAAACCCGAGTCATGGATTACCAAGAGGAAAAAGAACAAGCAGGCAGAATAAATCAAGATAAAAACAACATAAAACAAAAATCTCCAAGAGAAACAGGGGAAAAGGGGAGCAAAAAAGAAGAGGATAAACAAGAAAATGAAGTAATGGAAATAAACATGAGTAAAGTGGAAGATCCATCAACAAAAGAAGAAATCTTGAGGAAACTACTGGACAAATGGAGGAACTCGGATGAAAGCTTTATCCTGGAAGATGATAAAAGATTATATAAGGAAATCTTCCAGAAATACAGAGAAAAATAGTAGCAAGGCACCATAGGCATGCATGAGCAGTTAGGAATACAACCTGACAACAACCAAGAACAACAAAGTAAAGGGAGATGAGGGAAAAAACGAGGAAGGAAAAGTCTCTAGGAGTTAATACATGTAATGGGAGAAATGCTAGTTAATACCAAAAGAGTTGTACCGCTCTTATTGGTATTCCACCAAACTACCCAACCTTCTCAATGATAATCACATCATGGAATATCAGGGGGCTTAATAGTAAGGGTAAGCAAAGGTACTTGGTAGAAAGGATTAAAAAAGAAAAGCCCCAAACCATGATGCTACAAGAAACAAAAATAACCAGGGAAAAGATGGAGGAGATTATTAGGAAAATCAAGCCTATTTATGAATGCATGATGCTGGATGCAAAAGGGAGTGCAGGGGGTATTGCAATTTTGTGGAACCTTGTAGAAGTCATTGTAGACCATTGGATAGGTATGAAAAGGATCCTCTCAGGGAGATTCAGAATGATAGGACAAAGAGAGTGGTTACTAGGATCGACAGTCTATGGGCCTCATATCGGTGGAAAGAGAGTCCTTCCTAACACAGTTGCAACAGTTGGGAAACTTGCATACAGAAAAACTATGGGTGATAGCAGGATATTTTAATATGATCACATCCTCTAAGGAAAAGAAGGAAGGACTGCAATGGGAGGATGTAGACATGGAAAGATTTAGGGAAACCCAGGCAGCCTTAAAACTGATTGATGTAAAAACCATTAATGGAAAATATACCTGAAATAACAAAAGAGGAGGCAACAGGCAGATAGCTTCTAGACTGGACAGGTTCCTAGCCACGGAACACCTTCTTGGGAAAGACATAGTCTATGAAGCAACCATCCTACCATGCCAAGGATCATACCATTGGCCATAAAACTTGAAATCGCCATTAATAATCAAAACTATCACAAACTGTTCAGGTTTGAAGCCTTCTGGTTGTGAGACCCAACCTTCATAGAAAAATGGAAAGCCGGTGGCAGAGCAGTGAAGAGGAAATAAAAGGAAAAAATAAGATGCACACACCCCAATTAAGATTAAAGGAGCTAAAAGGAAAAATCAAGAAATGGAATCGTGAAGAATTTGGCAACATCCAGCAAGACCAAGAAAATCTCCAAAAGGACATGAAAAGGATACAACAGAAATTAATAGAAGAATGGAGAAAAAAGGAGCTAGCACAGGAAGAAGGAGGGGTACTAATCAGATTGGAGGAAAGAATAAAATAAGGGGAAATGGAGGCAAAAGTCAAGAGTACAGTGTTTGAAAGAGGGGGAAAGGAATACAAAATTCTTCCACAGAGCCATGCAACAACATAGGCAACATAACAAAATTTTCTCTCTAAAAAACACCCAAGGTAATAGGGTCACTCAGAAAGAGGAAATGGAAAAGTTATTGATCCAACACTTTAAAGGTATATTGACAGAGACATAATGTAATAGAGAAGAGGAGATAGCAAAATAATTCAATACATTCCTAGAAAAGTCAACAGAGACAAAAATATGGCCCTCTTAAGGGTAATCACTGAAAAATAGGTCGAGGAGACAATGAAGACAATGGCCAACAACAAAGCCCTAGGCCCAAATGGATTTACATCAGAATTCTTCCAAGCAACATGGAACTTTATGAAACAAGACATTGTAGATGTAGTGGAAGAATCAAGATGTAATAAAAGAAGGCACCCAACATGGGATGCAACTTTTCTAGCATTAATTCCAAAGGTAGAAAAGGTTGATGAACCTCATGGCTTTAGACCAATAGCCCTATGCAATGTAATCTACAAAATTCTAGCAACCATAATGGTAAAAATATTACAACCAATACTTTTAGAACTGATAGCAAAAGAACAAACAAGGTTTTTGAAAGGAAGGAAAATAGTGGATGGGATTATAGTCACTCAAGAGGCAATACATTCATTAAAGATGTTGAGAAATAAAGGAATGATGATCACACTGGACTTAGCAAAATCCTAGGACAAACTTAGGTGGGAATACCTCCAAAGCATCCTAAAATCTTACGGGTTTGATAATAGATGGATAGCATGGATAATGTCAATGATATCCACTCCAAGCATGTCCATACTACTGAATGGAACCCCAACAGATAAGTTTAAACCTTCATGTAGACTCAGGCAGGGAGACCCACTATCATCGTTTCTGTTTATAATAGTAGCGGATGGTTTAGGTAGATTAATACAAGCAAGAGTAAGTAGCGGGGAACTTAAAGATCTCAGATTATGGGGGGAAGATTTAACCATTACACATCAACAATTTGTAGATGATGTAATGATGTACAACCAAGAAAATTTGAAGGAAGCTAAGAAACTAGGGGAAATCCTAACAGAATTCACAGACACTTCAGGAACAAAAGTAAACAAGGATAAAACATAAAAAAAATTCTTTAACACCCCAATGTTGGCTCAAGCATTCTTAGCTAGAACAATGGGGTTCAAAATAGGAAAGCTACCAACGAAATACCTGGGTGTACAACTGAGTGACAAACATAATAAAATAGAGAATTGGAAAGGCATGATAGGGAAAATTCAAAAAGGAATGGACAATTGGACGTTTAGAACATTAAATATACCAAGTTGACTCATCCTCATGAAGGCAGTACTCCAAGCTATACCAATTTATCAAATGGCTAGTCAAGCGATTCCTAAAACCATATGTCAGAAAATGGTAGAAATATTCAAAAAATTTCTATGGCAAGGTACAAACAAAACAAAAAAGTGGGCTTTGCTCTCATGGACATGGCTAAGCAAATATGTTATAGATGGGGCCTTAGGCCTAAGAGACCCTTATATTTTAAACCAAGTTATGGGTGCAAAATTATGGTGGAGGTGGATTCGAGGAGGGGAGGACCTATGGAAATTGTTATGGGAAAAGAAATACAAGATGGCAAGGTCACCTGAAGGCAAACTTAGAAACCAATCAGAAAAGAAAGATTCAACCATCTAGAACCTTGCAAGTCTTAATAGGGACTTGATAAGAGAATACAATTTTTGGGAAATTAGAGAGAGGGATAAAGAAAAAGTTTGGCAGCAGGCATGGCAGCAGTGAGGAGTCCTTAATCAGGAACTTCAGCTCCAAGACATCCAACAGTACACTAACCAAATGGTGGAAGATGTAGTTAGAAATTACTAGGCATCGGAACAGGACGGGTACTGGAGGAAATGGAAAATGAAGAATGACTGGCCCAAAGTACCAGATACAGAACAATGGATACATTACCAAAAATAAATGGATAAAAGGAAAATTGCATTCAAAGAAGGACCAGATATAATAAGATGGGGTAAACACATAAAAGACATGTTCACCATCTCAGAAGGATATCATATAAAGGCAGGAAGAACAGGAAACATAGACATAAAAAAATGGGATAGAATATGGCAGTTAAAGACTTGGCCAAAAGTGGTGTTTTTTACCTAGACAGTGATGCACGGGCATGCCTTAACCTAGGACAAACTGAGAAGGAAGGGGACACATGGACCTTCGTGTTGTGCTCTGTGGAAAAATGAGGAAGAAACCATGGAGCACATTACAAACTCCTGCAGCGTCAACAACAACTTGTGGAAAAATCATTACCGGCTCTTTGAGATCACAGACAGGAACGTAGGCAGCATAAAAACTTCAATAGAGAAGCGGAGCATTAAGCCATACCGAAACACAATACTGAACCATGCCTGGAATCTGTCCATCAGTTTTCTCCTATGGCACCCATGGAAGGCAAGAAATCGGGTGATATTCAGAGAAGAAAGAAAATCCAAAGAGAAAATATGGAGCCAAACCATGGAAAATATAAGAGAAATAGTAATCCTCAAAAATTGGAACGAGGAAGACTGGAAAACGGAGGCAACAGAGACCCGCATCATGAAGCACCTACAAATCAAAGCAAAAACCACAAACAAGATAGAGAATGATCACAAGGCAGGGAACACAGGAGCTGAAGAAAGCTATAGGAACCAACCACAATGTTTCACTCAGCTAAACTTCGATGGCGCAGTGAAAGGCAACCTTGGGGAGGCTGGAATAGGAGGGATATGCATAAATGATGAAGGGGAGATTAGAAGAGTCTATGCTATGAACTGTGGAATTTCCACCAATAATGAGGTAGAATTCCACACGTTAAATAGGGGATTATCAATTGCGGTTAGGGAAGGATACTAAATCTTGCAAATTGAAGGTGACTCACTGCTAGTGATAGAAACACTTAGAAAAATCCAGTAGGGTACACCATCTGAAAAACTAAACAAAAGTTGGCGGACGACATGGGTAATAACCGAAATAAGCCAACAATTGAGGAAGGTTGCTTATATCATACCGACCCATGTGAAACAGAAAGGAAAAATTTCGACTGATCTCCTTATGAATTGTGGATGCCAAAATAGAGAGCAGTAGTTGGACGTGAGAGCATAAGAGCTCCAGCAAACATAGGAAATGAGACAATCGATCCAAGTAGCAAAAGAAGACACGCACCAAGGTGAGAATCTAGAGAATTCGTCCAAAGGTGACGGGTGGGACAAAGGACAAGAGCGGGTGCAAGTGGGAAAGAATATATTAGACATGAAACAACAAAGGATAGATGAAAGGAAATAGCTGAGTTGGATGACTGAGGGAGGCAGAGGAAGGACAGGCCCAAAGAGATCAGGGGCAGAGATGGAAAGGAATGGAAGAAGGGAGGGTAGGACAGTAAGTCCGATGTTGGGCAGCAATCAAGCGCCAAATGGTAGAGCAGAGTTAACAAATGGATGGCAAGAGTAGTTGGGAGAGGAAGGTAATAAATGAAGGTGATGAGCCCCAATTTTGGTACAATTCGGGCTCATTTTGGCCTACTTCACTTGCTCAAACCATTCATCTTTCCTTGCTTATGCATGCATTTCTTAGTTATTTCATGTCGTTTGTAGGAGGAAGGCTAGACACTTTATCCACGTGACTAATGCATTGTGATTTCAGGTTTTTGCATGGAAAAAGGGGAACAAAAGATAACGTAAAGGGAGTAAGGAGACATAAGGTGGAGCTGCTGATTTTGTGGAAGGATATCCACAGTATTGGGACAGTCCTCGTGATTCGCACCGAGAACTCCGAGCTCCTATCAATCTCCCCTCCGAGCCTCAGAAGTAGCCAGCTGTCCTACAGGAACAGCAGTCATCAACTGTTGACTGCCTCACAAATCCGCAGTTGAACTTCAGTGGACAGCCGAGCTCCTAGAATCAAGGCTACTTGGCGGATCATCATCTTTTTTCGTATAAATATGGAGGCCATAGCCTTAGATAGGTTGTTGAATCTTTTGGGGTTATCATATCATTTTGTAATCAGTCCAAGTTTGTTTTCCTTTTTGCTGTAAGCCAGTTTGGCATGACATTGAGCTATGAATAAAGAGGACAGTTTGTGATCAAATCCTGAGTTTTCATAAGGAGACTATAGCTTTCAGGTTAGGGCCCAACCTGAGAGCCATAGATCCCCTCTGTTTTAGTATTGTTCTATTTCTTTTCTTCAGCACTTTGAGTTTATTTGCACATGCAATGTGAATGGCAGCCTTGTAATTTGATTCTCTTATGAGTCAGATAGGTTTTGGTTATGGTGAAATTCCTCTCACTTGTTTAGCGTAGTAGTTGATGCATGATATTCATTAGAGCTCCATTAAAATCGTTTGTTAAGGCTCACTGCCATCTCGTTTGAAGATTGGGGTGTAGTACGTAGCAGACCACCAAAAAGATGCATGAAGTTGGTTGATGCCATTATGATTTGGATTTAGATGCTTCCTTGTCATTTATACAAACCACACATCTCTTCGCCACAGTCCATACGTACTTCTACTTGCGTTTTGGATCACTGTTAAAGAAGGTCACGGTATATTTAAGTGTAGGTTTACGCTTTCTTGGTTTGATCAACAGTTTCGGTCATTGGCTTTATTCACACTCCCTTCCATCTCGTTCATTGCCATCTTCTCTGTTCTGGCCTCACATGCAACCACGTTCCTCTGCCTTACACAGCGCTCTACCCTTTCCCAATCATCTCCAAATCCTCACTTGGCCTCATTCTCTGACCTTTCACGTCCATCACTCCAATACGCTCCCTCCACCTGTTTTCCATCTCATCCTCCCATTCTTGAGTCATCACTAGCCTGACCCTTACCTTTCACACCCCTTTCTACCCGTCCATCACCTTCTCCTCACTTCAGTTCTCCTCGGCGAACCATCCTGTAGCAATTCAGAACCATCCTGTAGCAATTCAGAACCATCCTGTAGTAATTCAGAGATATCCTTTAGAAAACCCTGAGTTTCCTGTAGAATCCCCTGCAGACATCCTGTAGGAGGCCTTTCACGCGGTTGCTGAGCTCCTGCACGTGGGAAAACTCTGTGGATGGATGCCAAGGGTCCATAGGGACCTCACTTAGCCTCCCAAACCTATCCCACGCTTTCCTTCCTTCTCCACCCAATCTGCACAATCAAACCCTAATAAGCAAGCAAAACACAATCACTCCGCCTCTTTAATGAAAAAGCATAAAAACATGTCCTTGGTAAAGTCAGTAGTGTAGATTTAGGCATTCTCACTTGTTAGATATAGTAGCAGCATTGGTAGCAGCGTTACTTATCCTCATTGCACTATAGAGGTCAGATTAGTCAAATTAGGGTTTCCTAGGGTTACATGCGTTGAATTACTTTTTTGTCAATTAGCTTAGTCTCCTTTGAGCTAGCTTTCATCCATCATTGATAGAGCTTCTTCTGTGAGCCTATAGAAGTTGGCTTGAGCCCTAACAGACTTGTGCCAGCTGACCAAGTGACAGCTGCGACAAGATCTAGTACTTATGCATATAGCACCGTCGCTTCCAAGTTTGTACGAACAACCGGGTTGATAAAATGAGAGACATGAAGCCTCAGGAGTTGTAGCATTATTGCTACAATACTGGAGCTCACCATCTTTTTGGCGCCGTTGCCGGGGAAGCGTCAGAGTATTAGAACTTGTTGCTTTTGCTTCTAATTTCCTACTCTCACTTTCTTCTAAGTAGTTTATTTCATTTCCACGATGCAATTTCATTCATGCAAAAGTAGATTAGCCTTTCTTGCTTTCATAGAATAGTTTTCCTGCTTTCATAGATTAAACTTTCAATTCTGCAAGTGTAGATTAGAACTTCAAGTTTGCAATCAATTTGTTTCATCTTGCAGGGGCACAGGAAAAGAAATACTCAAGCAATCAAAAAGAAGTCCTTTTGCTTCATGCCTCGTACGAACAGAGATAGATCAGGAAAATTTCTACCTAACACCCCCACTACTTCACTCAGTCACCCTTCACTCTTAGGTGACAACAGTGATTCAGAGGAAACTATAGGTGAACACCACGAGGCATACCAAAGCCCTATAGAAGAAGAAGAGTTAGAGACCACTCCACCTGAAACTATCGCTGATAATCAAAGAGGAAACGAGAGGATAGAAGGTGCCTTCCCTATCCGAGAGACCAATGGTGAGATGAAAATGAAAAACATTAGCCCCTCTGCTTTACCCCATTTCCATGGGTTGACTTCCGAAGATCCTGATACCTTCCTATTCGAATTTGCTGTCCTCTGTAGAACCTATGACTATACTGAGGATGAACAAAAGCTAAAACTTTTTCCTTCCACCCTTAAGGATGCAGCACTATGCTGGTTCATGGGTTTACCTGGGAATAGTATCACCTCATGGGCTCAGATGCAGCAAGCCTTTAATGACAAGTACCGGGATTATTGTAGGTCCAAAGAAACAAAAGGGGAGATCTTTCGGATGACCATGGGAAGCGATGAGTCTCTAGAGGACTATGAGGAAAGGTTCCAACTCAGTTATAAGAGGGCCAGGTGCACACTTGACCCCGAATCCCTAAAGTTGGTTCTGCTCCGAGGAGTACCTGAAGATCTCTTAGACACCCTTCACATGTTAGTTGGGGGGGATATCTACTAGCTGCCTTATGAGGACATCAAACTGTGTTTAGAAACCACTCCAGGGCAGCTAGGAAGCGAGGGAAGGGACACCTCACCTCAGTTGGAATCCCTTTCTCTAAACATGAGTTAGCACACCAACTAGAAGATCTTAAGAGCGAGGTAAGACAGACCATTGCCATGCAACTGGATACGTTCAGGATCCAGCAAAAGAAAGAAGAGGCTGAGAGAGCCTTGGCTGTCTTCTGCCCTAGGTGCACAAGAAGACATCCTAAGAACGAATGCCCACTGCATTCGGTCGAAGTGTGTTTTGTTTGTGAGGAGGACCATTCTACCAATCAGTGTCCCACCTTACCTGGATTCAAGGCCATGTACCAAGGGACAGAAGCCTCCACTGAGCCTCTCTACTATCTTAACCAAAGGAGGCCACAAGGACCTAGACCTTATCAGCAGGGGATGCAAGGGGCACCACAAGCCTATTACAACCCCAACCAGTCGATTCCTATGTCTTCCTGGGGTCCCCCTGCTCATCCTTCATGGTCCATGCCTCCTCCTTGGTCTTATCCACCTCAGTATCCTACTCAGCCCACTCCTCACTCTTATCATTCTCATGCCTAGTCACAACCTCAGTGGAGTGTACCTCAGTCGGGGTGGAGGCCCCAGTATAATGCTCCTCCCGCCATTCTGCCTCCACCTCCTGTTCAACCGCAACCATTACCTCCTGCTCCACCAAGGCAGCCTCAAATGCCTGCTCAACCGAACCCGAATCCCAACAATAGACAGGCTCAGCAGGTATATACTGGGGAAACTTCATGCCCTACCTATGCTGCGGAAATCCAGGAGATCAATTTGAGATCTGGGAAAACCCTTCCAGATCGCCAACCTCCTCCCCCAGAGGATGAGGAAAGCCCGCAGGAAAGTGGACCTAAGCCTATTCCACCCTTTCCAGAGAGACTCACAGCTACCATTCAACCCAACCCAGAAGAGGATGAGCTTCTGGGCGAGCTTAAGCAGTTGTGTGTAAAGATACCCCTTCTCCAAGCTATCAAGGATGTGCCAATCTATAACAAGCTGGTTAAGGAGAAATGTTTCAAGCATCCAGGCAGACGGAAGAAAGATGCTTCAACTATCAATGTTATAGGACAACTGTCTGACCTTATGCTA